>JAIPRM010003993.1:0-12468 GCA_025469315.1 Stegophylla sp. TES_Ste_2020 | reverse complement strand
ACCCGAAACTTGATGACCTAAAAATATATAAAAAATTTATTAAAAAAAAAAAAATGCATAAAATGACATAAAAATGTTAAAAAATAATATTAAAAATATATATATTTTACAATTTTTAAACTCGAAAAAAAAGATATTAATCAATCAATCCAGTGAAATTTCTTTTTTGTTGAAATTCTTGAAGTACTACAGTAAAAATGACATTAAACATTATGTTTTATCTTTTATAGACTTGAAAAATAAAAAAAAATGTAAATACTCTTGAGGATTCTACAAATTCTAGAAATGTAGAATTTCTACTTTTCTTAAAATTTTGTTTTTTGTCTACTCTGTAACAACAAAAAAAAAAATATCATACCTACTAATTATATTTGCAAATAAATGAACAAAATGTAGAAAAATGAAAAAAATGCACCAAAAATATTAAAAAAGTGACCGTAAATCGAAAAATTCCCCAAAAAATGCAAAATAAAAAAATTGTGCCGTTAGATTTTGTATTTTATAAATCAAATTTCTGTAGTAGAGACGAGAAACATATTAGAGCAAAAGAAAAAAAGAAGATGCAAATGCATCAAGTTCCGGGCCCTACTTATAACTTTTAGTTTTTGAAACTAGACGCCTCATTTATAATATATAGGGCTCGGATTTCAATGCAAAATGCATATTTTTTGGGGTAATCTTAGGAAATGCTTTCCAACTACAAAATTTGTTTCATGTGACAGAGACCTCAAAACTAAAACTTTTATTTTGCATATTTCGAAGTTTTTTCATTTTTAGGGCATATTTCAGCGTTTTTCAGTCTTTTTATTCGTTTTAATGCATATTTGAACAATAAACCTACAATGTTAATTTATAATATCTCTATATTATACGAGTCAATAATTTAAATTTAGCTAATTAAAAATATTACTATCCATGTTTTTTGTTTTTTTCCCCTTAATAATATCCAATAAATCTCTCTGCGATTGCTATAAAGTTTGAATTTCATCTTTACTTATTGTCACCCGGACTCAACAGGCGGCAAATAGTAAAATAAATTAAAATATTAAAATGTATAGGACCTTTTTTCAGCGCATTTTCGCAATTCAATGCATTTTTTAAGGGCATTTTCCCAGGGAAAGTACATTTTTCACCGTTTTTTAGAGAATTTCTCGAGGATTTTTAGTGCATTTAAATCCGGGCCCTAAATTAATATGTATGATCAATAATTATCGTTTATCAACCGGGGGTCTTGAATGTCATATCGTTAACGGTTTCTACTGCATATTATAATGCACCTACATGATAATAATTTGTGTGTGTGTGTGCAATACTATTTGACCGTCGGCGGCCCGGCTGACGACGGTCTAAAAACGCGCGCGTTCGCGCTGTGTTTCGTAATACGATTTGAGAACCGATTAACGTAATTGAACCGTATACACACACACACACAGTGTGTACATGATGTTATTATTATTATTATTATTGTACGTACACGAAACGCCAATTGTCGCACAACAATTTTGTCGCCGTCAGCCGCGATAAACGAGCGAGCGCGCGTGTCGGCGACGAGTGACACGACGACGACATCATATACCATTAACCCTCGCCGAACGTTCTCACAACATAATATTATTATTATATTATATTATAATAGCGTTTTCAGCGTTCTCCGCCACGGTTAACACTCTCCATAATATTATGACGTGACAGTGGTTCTTAACCTTGTTTTCGTTGTTTTTTTTTATTTTTTTTTTCCGAATGACGGAACGCTTTGAACGTTTTAGAAGATTTTTCACGGTCATAACATACGGCCAGGATTTAAACGCACTAAAAACCATCGAAAAATGCCCTTAAAAAATGAAAATAATCTTAAAAAGGTCCTTTGTGTTTTTATATTTTAATTTATTTTCCTATTTGCCATCTGCTAAGTCTAGGCGCATCAATAAGTAAAGATAAAATATAGACATTATCATCACATTTATAGAAAGATATCTATAGATATTTTTGAGGAAAAACCCAAAAAACCGTGTATAATATAATTTGAATTAGTCAAATTTAAACCATTGATTTGCAAGTAAAATTGTAAGTATATTGTTGAAATATGCCTTTAAATGAATAAAATAACCGAAAAATGCAAAATAATGTAAAATAAAAGTTTCACTTTTGAGTTCTCTGTTACACGAAACAAATGATGTAAGTACTTTGGAAAGCATTGCCTAAGATCACCAAAATAAATATGCATTTTACATTGGAATCCGGGCCCTAGTTATAACATATAGCTTATAATAATTGGCCCAACGGCCGGATTAGGATGAAAATTTCGGGGGGGCTAACGTGTTTTGATTTGTCTTGATGGGATTTTTTTGAAATATCCGAGGGGTCTTGAATGGAATTTGGACTCCAAACCCGCTATATGCGTCTTTATAGTACTTTTGTGTTTTAAAAACGGACAATATGGACACGTGATAGTTAAGACGACAAAATTGAAAATTTTCGTTTATTTTATCGATTTTTCCCCCGGATTTTCAAAATTTTGGCGGAACACTTAATGCCCCGAGTTCACGGAACTGCCTCCATGATAATACGTACCGTATAATATTTTATTATATTCGTTGATGCTTTGATAGTGACGATACATTTTTTTAGCGCGTGGGTCGTGACGACAGAGGCGCGTAGGTTTATATTTTTAATGGGAAGGGTTCAAAAGTAAAACGTTTGACTGAAACCATGAGCGTTATCGAACAAGAATTTCGAAAATATTATGCAATATCAAAAACCTGTTGTTCAAAAATCTGTTTCAGATTAAGAAAAATTTTACGAGCATATCTGTACAAGAACGAGACAAATCCAATCGTTCACGTAAGAACGATTATAACGATTAATATTAGTTCGGGCAAAAAAAAATCAGATAGCTTCAATAAAATCAGGTTATAATTAGCTCTCGTTTCAATTAAATTATCATAATCGAATCCAAATAGTGTGTCATCTTTTTTATCATATTTAGTATATTAAGTTTTATTTTTAATTCAATATTTTTAAAACAATTTTTTTTTTTTTGATTCCTGAAAAGTTTTGAAAAATAGCACTAAGTACCTGGCGCCTTGAATTAGGAGTTTTAGCGACGGGAAGGGGTTTTGACCCCCCCCCTCCTTCCCCAAACCTCCCTTAAGCCTACGCGCGACAACAATGTGTCCGTCAGACACGACGTGTGAGGCGAGACGAGATTTATGTGTGTACGGTTCAATACAATAATAATAATATTATTATTACAGTCAAATATACGCCTATTTTGAACACACCATCACCGCCGCCGTTGCCACTACCATCATCATTTTAATACAACATTACTATTACTACTATTAACACTGTGTGTACACGGCAGACGCGTGGTGCGGCGGCGCTACGAGTGATAACAACAAATCGTATTGTTTTCTCGTCTATAATACGACGTGTACACAGTCTTTAGATAAAAAAAACAGTGCGTGCGTGCGTGTGTGTGTACAAATACTACTGCTAATCACGCGCGTTTACACCAGTCACTCCCATCCGCGCTTCCCCTCTGACGCCTAATAATAATAATAATAATAATAATAACCGGGAGAGATTAGAGGGATTTAGGATTAGTCTCCGCTGATCCCGGACAGTCGCGTGCGCGTGTTCGTGCATCATTAACCGCTGGTGCGTGTGTGTTCTCTCGCAGGTCACATAGATGATCGGTTGGAAGCGGACCGTGGAACGCCGTTCGGGACGCACGCATGGAGAACGGTTGACGGACGCACGAAAAACCACTGCGGAGCGAAAAACGTAGTCACGCGGTCGTCGTATACCTTACGTCGTCGTCGTCGTCGTCGTACGCCGTGCAGCACAACAACACCTCCCCGCGGGCGCCGCGAACCGCCCCACCACCAGTTGCGCCATGCTTAACTGCACCGATGCCGAGTGCACGTTGCACCATCACCACGTGCACGTGGACCCCATTCAACATCACCTGCAAGACGACCGGCAACACCATGAACATTCATCGGGTGAGTGTTTTTTTTTTTTTTTTTTCAAATTTTACATAATTACGAAATCGAGGGCTCTAGATTCAAAGTGTTCGGGAAATTTTTGATCAACGGAAATCGTGTACGTTTTGAAAGTAAATTTTCAAACTTTCAAAAACACCCACACTGAAAACAGTTTCAAAAATGTTGTTAAAATATTCTGCGAACGCTTTGAATCTAGGAATATAATACATTATAATATTATATAGTCGTATACGTAGTGGTTTTTAATTTGTTAAACTTTAATTAAACGAAGCAAAATCGCACGCGAATTCCCTGACGTGTGCGGAACTCGCCATAATGGGCGGGCTCCCATGAAATTATCATTTTTAATTACCGTCGCGCTACAAGTGTGGAAAGAGTTGATTTTAATTAATGATCTGTGATGAAAACAAACCGTTTTCGCGCAGTACTTTTCTTGTCTGTAATTTTATGCACAGTCAGTTTTCGCGCGGGACGTGATGAATGGCCCACACACGCCATTTAAATGGTAGTGAGCGAGCCAAACAATAATAATAATATTACAGTTCAAAAAATGTCGTAGGAAGTTTGAACTATTACGCGTTTTGTCTTCTCAGGCGTTATAAAATATTTATATTAGATCAACAGAACCGTTTCATCGGCTGTTAAATCGACTCTTAATTTTTACCGTTGTCATTTTACATATTATTTTAGTTACATTTTAAAGACAAATTTCTTTTTTCATGAAATGGAACTCGTTTTATTCGGTATGTATACTCATATACATATTGATAAATTTCTATTTACAAATAGTTCGTATCACAGAGCGTGGCATTTTGATTTGTGTAATTTAATCCCGTATACTTATTTGATAATAGAGACAAATTAATGATTTGTCAAGTACAATATTATTAATCACATTATAATATTTACTGTTATTTATGACGTAATACTGTTTAGCAGCTTGATTTAAATCCATATTACATTTCACGTATACTTTATATGTAAATAATTATTACTTAGACAATAGTAATAAAAAAAAAAAAAAAAAAAATCCATTTATAAGATTTTGAATGTGTTTGAAAAATCGCTAACCAAAAAAGGTTTTAAATCGAAAAATTACGTGTACGCAACAATGACGAGATTTTGAAATTTTTTAATTTTGAAAAAACTACACTTAGAATATAATAATAATCGCGCGATAAACGCAAACCAATTCCGATATTGCTCATGTGCATTTCAATACATTATAAAAAGAATCATTTATTATAAATAGACGTGTCTGAAAAATATAATTTCTCAAAATATAATATTATATTGTTGTTCTGCGGCGAATGTCAATCACGAGAAATACTAATGCGCATTTAGTAGTAGTGTAATATTATAATAGACGAGGAATGACGAAGGCATATTTATAATAATATTGTATACACGATTTATTTTTATTAAACTCTATACGGGCAATCGATATTGGGTATGAAAAAGAATAACAATAATAATAATAATATTAACGTGCGAATCCATTGTGAATCGAAAACAAGGCGCGAAAATGACGAATGCACTCGATGTCTGTTTCGAAGTTGAAAAATACGGTAACGAAATTAAGGGAATCAAAAAAAAAAAAAAAAAAATGATAATAACGTCATTACCGTAATTTTTGGTTTTTTTTACCTAACGTGTGCTAGAAAAATGAACGTTTCACATTTCTTTTATTTTTTTTTTTCGAAATTCAACCTGCGCCGCTCATACACACGTGTCCTGCAGTGGCATCATCATCATCATCATCATCATCGTTTGTAAATTAGCGATACAATAATGATAATCCTGCCGTTCTCCCGGAAGGCATTTGACGCCATGATAAAATGCATGTTTTCGCGACGTACGAAACGAAACACCATACGTATATTATATGTATGAATATCAATTTAAAATCGAATATAGCATTATTTTTCGATGACCAGCATATTTTACAGTACAATAGATCAAGGAGATAATAGTGAAAAAAGAAAAAAACAAAAAAATGTGCGAGATTACACGCGCAGTATATTATTATAATACAACAACAATATGGGGTCCGTGCGTTTGCGGGTCACACGGAGACCGGGTGTACATCCGAAAATAAAAAAAAAGTGTGTTCTTCGCACGTCGGGTGGGATTCTCTTGACGGGGTGTGTTGAATTTTAAAGAAACGATTAATCATTTCTTTATTAAAACCATTCTGAATGAAAGAAGTTAATAATATAAAGAACAAATGAGAAAAAAAAAAATGTTAGAAAAATGTCCAAAATTTTCTTGCGCCAGAATTTTTCTTATTATTATTTTCTATCTATGTTTAAATTTTCATATAGTTCGGATCAAAAAACGATGGGTTCCGAGTCGTTTTTGTTAAATTTTGGGTAGTTTTTAA
Organism: Stegophylla sp. TES_Ste_2020; assembly: GCA_025469315.1. Classification (NCBI taxonomy): domain Eukaryota; kingdom Metazoa; phylum Arthropoda; class Insecta; order Hemiptera; family Aphididae; genus Stegophylla; species Stegophylla sp. TES_Ste_2020. The sequence continues at coordinate 6,075 of JAIPRM010003993.1, read as the reverse complement.
CGAAAAAAAATTGAAGAATTGAGAAATTCAAAAAATGACCTCTTTAAAGTACCATCTAGAGGTGAATCCGGTTTCAAAAAGTGACCGATCGAAACTTTTGGACAAGTATTTCCATACGAAAAGTTGTACACAGAAAAAAAAAAAAAAATAAACATCGTTGTAAAAACACTCTAGCTTCACTTCGTTCAGAATCTAAAAAAAAATTATTCTTTTAGGATAGTTCGACCGAAATTGTTTGTGTCCTTTTTTTGTATTTCAAAAAAAAAAAAAAAAGAAAAACGTCACCTTAGCACTCTGCTGCTGTTGTGTATAGGACAACGAATTTGGCCGCCGCAAGGCACCGCGGGTAAACGGCCTCAACCACAACCGTAATATACCTGTGACACCGCCGCCGTACGGCACCTAATATAATATCGGTGATCTGGTATGGAAGCGCCCGCGGGCGCCAGCGCGTCTCCGCAACACCGGGGCACTTTCACTCCCTGTCTCCCCACGACCACTGGCAGCCCGTCCTTGAACGCGCGCGCGCGCGCTGGTTCGGCCCCGTAAAGTTTGCCTTCCCCTCCTGGGACCCCTCCACCGCCGCCGCCGCCGCCGACGGGTGACCATGAACGACATTTATTATATTATTATTATTATTATTATACACATAAGCGTCTGCGGTGCAATATTCGTATCTGTCATAATACCGCACACACATAATAATAATAATAATAATAATATTGTTGTTATTATTATTATTACGTTTTGTCGACGACGGGACACGAGTGAAAAGCGTCTTGTCGAGACCCGGTTGACGTTGCGGTGTTCAAAAACGACTGACGGATTATGAAACGATGATCGCACGCATGCGCACGCGCGCTAGAACACAATGCGTGACGTTATGTGTGACTCTGCAAAGCGCGTGTAGGCGATGCACGGAACAGCCCCTAGGCGCAGGTGAATTTCGAACGGAGTTCGAAAGTAAAAATGTTCACCGAACGAAAATTTTGAAAATATTGCGCGTCAACAAGGCGACGCGTATACAAGAGGGGGGAGGGTTAGGGTTTCGAACCCTCACCGAAATGTTTTCGAAAGTTCATTACATACATTAGTTTTCACTATAATGTTAGAAAACAGTTCGAAACACAGCTATATTAATGAGTCACTAAGACTGCAGAGAAGATTTCTCAATTGCAGCTATTTTATTACTCCTACCCTAAATTTAGGTATTTCGTATTGGTATATATTTGATAGGGGTGATTTTTTGAAAATCTCTACAGGTCTTTTTCAACCCGAACGATAGAAATCCGTAAAGTATTATATGTAATATAAGATATAAATTGAAAAATCACCATTGTTGTGTGATAAAAACGAAAAAATTATCTGTTAAATTTTCCAATATTTTCAACATTCGCTCTTCAATGTTGGTAAATTTATGCGAAAATTTTCTAATCTGATCAATACAAAAAGAGCAAAAAGTAATAAAAAGTGAATAGGCAATATTAGATACCATCAAATAAAACAATTTAGCTTTAAATATTTACTATTTTGAATTTATCTGTATAAATGACGAAAATTAATTTTGTCGATTTTCTACAGAAAGATTTCGAAAACTATGCGTGTAACGAGTACGGTTTAAATTACATTTATGATCAACAGAAAGGTTAAATGAGACTTTTGTTCACTCAGATCTACTCAAAAACGTTACCAAAAGAAGAAATGAATTCCAAACCTAATTTAACTTTTTTCTCTCAAACAAAATAAAATACAAATATTACGGACGACGAGCAGGCTTTAGTCTCTTACTTGTTAACAATATTTGCGTTCGTTACTGTTTCCTATTATACAATGTAACCGAATAAAACGTATTTTTGTCACGTATTATACAAAGACTCGTTTCCACACACAAAAAAAAAAAAAACACATACATAGTATTCCTGTGTAAGATAAATAATAATTCGGTACGTCACATGAACGTAATCTCTAATTATTATTGTCGAACGCGTGCTACACTTAAAACACAAAAAACAAAAAAATGTTATTTTAATACCAAAATTAGCCTTTAGGTTAGGAATAATGTAAAAAAATACGTCTTTGAAGTTTTCACTCGGCCGCGGAGGAGTGTGAGTCGCGAAATTGAGTTACGAGGAGAAAAATTTACCTCTCCACCCCCACGGAAATCGACTGTTTTCTCGCGCCAACTTGTCGACGACCGATTTTTGTCGTGCGCGCCGATTTTTTAAGACTACCTGAAATGTATACATCTTTTGCGGTGCCAGAGAATTTAGGATCACTTAAAAACACGTCCTTTTTTAGTGAGCTCTTTGGATGAAAATTTATAATTCTGGTAAAGAATCAGGTCCGTTACCAAGTTCACTTAAAATCAATTCCACGATTAAGAAAAAATCAATTTCACAATATAATTTATAATAATAATATGTAATATGCACACACGGACGAGAAACGACAACGTTACAACGCGATGTCCCCATACAACTGAACACAAGATTAAATTTTTTTTTTTTTGATCTGTTCAAAAAAAGTCCCTTTATTATTAAATAATTTTTCCAATCTTGATTTGATAGCGTAGATATAACTATTTTTAATAACAATTTGGACTGTCTTGTCCAATTTGGGATATTAGATTTATTACTTATTACTTTTTGATAAAACCAGAGAGTTCTTAATTATCTGAGTACGTCTAAAACGAGCTACTTTGATAATAATATTATGAACATTATATTTTGGTAAATTAATCAGTGGAGTTTATGTACAACAAATTATACGAGTATATTTCTACCGACGCAAAAGACGTATAACCTTTTTTTGTCTCTTAAAATTTTTTTATTTCACTTGCCAATTTTTGGCGCAATTGTCATACATCCATCGTCGTCGTTGTCCTCGTTCTGTTCATGATAACCCTCGGGCAGCGGCTGTTGCCGTCAGGCACTCAGACTTTTTCGTGCGAGAGAAACTATTTTAAGTGTATGTGTGTGTGTGTGTGTGTGTATATATATATATATATACACCTGTGTTGTAATACGGTAATTCCGTCCTAACCTAACATAACCGATCGATGAAAAAGTTCAAACGGCACGCGCGGAACACATTGCGGGGGAGGGGGCAAAAGACGCAGGTATTGTGGTATACGTACCTAACCTATCCACGCGTTAAGTACCCTGCATATAAATATGTATTGTACTACATTACATAAATCGCGTGGGTTTGTGCGACACGGTAGGTCGATAATGTAGGAAAACTCGCGATACGTATGATCGTTAAACCGACAAAACGATTGTAATATTCGGCCGGGGGGAGGGCACCGTTTGAGGAGGGGGCACGGCACGGGGTGTGTATTCGCGTCCCCCCTCGGCTTTTAACGATTCAGTTCGCCCAGAGAGGGAAAATAAGAATCTAACGTCCCTTAGGTTTACTTATTAAAATCTGTCGGTTTGTTTTCTAATTAAACTCTTGTATTCGTTATTATAATTATAATTAAAATTATTTAAAAAAACTTTCGACTCGTACCTATTAAAATCCCACATTTTAATGTGTCAGAAATCCCGAAATGGTACTTTAGTAAAGTAATTTTTGAATTTTTCGATATTTTTTCCTCAGAGTTTGGGAAAAGCTATGCGAAAATTGTAGGAAAACAATGACAAAAAAAAAAAAAAAACAAAAACATGTTTGACAAGTATTTCTATACGAAAGTCTAAAAAATATCTTAACGTGTAACTTGAAATATCGGTAGAGAATACTGTGAATATTTTGGTAAAAGAAAGTTTTTTATTGATAATTTTTTCTACAATTTTCTAACACGTTTTTTCCTATAAACAACTTTCTGGGCAGAAATACTTGTACTCATATATTCTTTAACGTTTTTTTTTTTATTCACGAATTGTTCACTTTATAATTTAAATTAATAAAATTAGTATCCTAATTAATAAACTAGAATCGTCTTACTGAATGTTATACATCCACCAAGAGTCCACCTTATAGTCCGAATTTTTCCGATATTAATTTTCAAATGAAAAGTTACTTAAAATCAGGTATCGTTTCGAATTTAATTTAAGAAAAAAAAATTAGATACTCGTGGTTTTATTTTGAATATTTTTGAAAATGGCCAGAAAAAAAAAAAAAAATGATATGGCGCTACTGTCTTTAGCCCGTTGAAATATTGAAAGAAAATAAATTCCACGATTCCCATGTGAGTTATTAAAGTCAATAGGTTCGTCAATAGCGAGCAATCGCGCCCTCGGGGGTTTTTTTTTTTTTTTTCTTCGGGCAAAGAAGTTTACCGCCAAACCGCAATGACTTCTACGAATATTGTATAATATTAATCACCTCGGTGTACAACTGAGAATGCAAATCGAATTCAGGACGTTTTGTACTCGGCAGTTTTAATTCGCAATACTACGAAATTTATTAATATTCTATTCGAGCGCGCTCATCCCGCGTGTGTAAATATCAGCTCGAGTAACAACAAAATTTCGTCTATGCGTATAATAATAATAATAATAATATGATTTGGCTGCCTTCCCGAAATCGCCAACGCCGGATATTATAACCCACCTTGTCCGTCCACTCAATAATTCAACGTTCACGCCGCCGCCGCCGCCGCTCACACCGTGTATATAATTAAATTGATATTGTTCTCGATCGGCGAGTTTAAAATATTATGATAAATGGCCATATTTTGCTCGGACGACAAGCCTTAAATAATAAATCAGTAGGCACAGAGTTCTCCTTGTACAAATATTATAATCGGGGCTCGGAAGTTTCTAGCAAACGCATATTTTTCTTGGTTCGTCCTAGAACATCCAAAGTAAGATACAAAAATATTCTTTATGTTTTGCTCTCCTCTGATGTCATACGCGAAATTTAATTTTGCTATATTTTTTTTTTTGCATATTCACAGTTTTTACTGCTGTTTTGCTAATTTAAGGTTTTTAGTGCTATTTTTAGGTATATTTTCACATAAATACATATTATATTAAAAGAGCTATTTTTCTATATTTGAAATTATAAATGCTGCTACAATATTATGTGGTTGAAAAACTAAATTACCTATAATAAGGTTAACAGCCGCCTACGAATATGTGAACGAAAACAAATTGTTTTATTTTAAGATTGTAAGCATCAAAAATAAATAAACGGCCTTAGACCGTTGTAGATTAAATCGGACAATTCCGTTCATTTCCAATAAAAATCGAATACTTACTTCATATTTAAAAAAAAAAATCTGTAAAATTAGATATATCATAAATTTCATGTTTAGAATAATTTTTGAAAATTTTATTTTGCATATTTTCCAATTTTTAGTGCTATTTATAGCGCTTATGTTAATGTTTTTACGTGCCTATTTAAGCGCTTAAAATTAATTTTTTTTAGTATTATAACTTCCGAGCTCTGATCAAATATTATACTTGTGTGTGTTCGACTCATCGTCATGCGTAATAATAATTTCTTTACGCCAACAACGCTTCGAACGACTTAAAAAATGGTAGTTAACAAAAAATACTGATTAAACTCGTGAAACGGCCATAAAATATTAATGTAACGACATTAAATTATTGATATTTGATTAAATTTAATACGTTCGTTTATCGCCTGATATGTAAATATTTTATTGATATAATATTTTTAAATGCATTATAAACACACTTTATAAAATTAATTACACTAATTATAGAGTATTTTTGCAGTATATTATGTCAAAAACAAAGTTATTAGGTTTTTCATGAAAATTATTTTATCTCTTCGAATTGAAATAAAATAAATTATACATTCTCGTTTTGATAAATAATTAAAATACGAATGTTCTAGATTCTAAATGAAGTGAATGAATGAAGCCAATGTTTTTACAATAATGTTTATTTTTCTATTTTAGATTCTGAACAAAGTGAAGAAGCTAGTGTTTTTACAATGATGTTTATTTTTTTTTTTTCTGTTAACACTTTTTCGTTTAGAAATACTTGTCCAAAAGTTTCGATCAATAACTTTTTGAAACCGGATTCGCCTCTAGATTGTGCTTTAGAGAGGTCATTTTTTGAATTTCTCAATTCTTCAATTTTTTTTTTGGAAAAAACTACC
>JAIPRM010003992.1:0-24249 GCA_025469315.1 Stegophylla sp. TES_Ste_2020 | reverse complement strand
GAATCGGCGACCGTGCGGGAAAACGTAACAACAAATCGCACGATAATGTATAACATAATAATATAACAACAAAAGCAATATTTCAACGATAATACAAAAAAATTAATATATCGCCGTGTACCTACCGTGCTCGCGCATCGTGGGTAATTTTTTTTTTCAATGTATTTTATTATTATTATCATTTTTTTTTTTTTTCATGATTCGGATCTTTTTTCGGCGGCGGCAACACAATGACGTTGCAGACCTCCTACGCAACCGTATAATTAAACATCAAATTAAATTCCTTACTTTCTTTCCTCCGCTCCCCTTCGTCCGGGGATGATTTTATTATATTAAATATAACATATATATATATGTGTATTTTTTTTCTTCTTTATTGCCCCGCAGTATGCCTACCGGGTATGCGCGCGCGCGCGTGTGTGTGATGCACAAAAACGCTCAGCTGCTCGTGCGACAACAAAGAGACTGACCTCGGAATACAAAAGGGTCGACAGTGGACAAGGGGGGATCAAAAAAAAATGGAATTCCGTCCCATTCAGGTTATATTATATGCCTACGTGTATATATAGGCCATAATAATATATTTATATATATATATTATGTACATAAATACGGCCGAGGGACCGTTGTCGTCGGCCGTTCGAAAATGTCACTTCCTACTATCGAGTGTGTGGGTGTGTGTTCGTACAATAATGCGGGCCGTCATCATCGTCGACTTCGACGAACAACACTGCTGTAAACGGCTTCATTTCTAACACACAAATTGTACTGACAGTTGTAGAGTAGCTCGACGCAATCGCCACCAATTAACGAGATACTTAAGGAAAACGTTTTTCAATATATATATATATGACTCGCCCATAGTTTTTAAGCAACATTTTTACTATCAATATTAATGAATAAATAGGTATTTTCATCTGCAGTAAGTATAAGTCAACAATAAATACTTATTCATTATTATAATTAGAGTTAGGATTATTAAGACAAAAAAAAAAAGACTTAAATAAATAACATATATGCATTATGCATAAATGCATAAATGTCAATAAAACTTTAAAAATGACCATCAAAAAATAAAAACTCTAAAAAGTTACAAAAATCTAATAATTAGGTATTGCCATCATAGAAAGAATTCATAGAAAAGATAAAAAAAAAATAATAATTAACTTAGTGAAAAAGATAATATTGTGTTAGGTACGACACATTCCAAATTTGAATTTCCTGGTGTTGAATAGTTAATTTATTTTTATCGACAATGGTGAAATGGCACGTTGTGACGAATTTACAAGAAGAAATCTTATAATAAATAAAATTCAATTTAAATGTACAATATTCACGTAATATTTGAAAATATAACGTAAAAATGGGGGGGATCAAAAATATGCAAAATCAAAATATTATTATGAACATTTTTAAAAGGTAAAAAAAAAATGTAGCTTAGTTAGCATTTGTATACAAGTGTGAAAAGGAAAAATAATTCAAATCCTTCCTCTAATGTACTAACTACCGATTTTCTTTTTAAGTTCCTTAAAAAGAAAATCACTATTTTAGTTAGATAATTTTTACTTTGCGCTTTATAATAAATCTGACGTAAATAATATTATTCGGCTTAATAACGGGAAAGAATAAAATTAAGTAAATTTTTTATTTTTTATTTTTTGTTATTCAACTAAAAGCAAACCAACACGAAGAAAAATGTTTTACGATCAAAGTTACGATTAATATCGGTATTTTATCTCTAATTCTGAATTTTTACAACTCAAAAAATTTTCTTCGTTTAATGTCAAGATTCATCATCACGGGATACCTCTAATATCGTTTTTATTCTCTCAAAACCTATTGATTTCGTTTGAACACGTCTGCCAGTTTATTATAATGAAGACGGATTTTTCATGAAAACAAAGCGAAAAAGTAAATACTTCTATCGATACGAAATAATTGACAATATTCATTTTTATTATTAGGAAGATTGAGTTTTGAAAGTAGCTAAACAAAGTACTGCCACTCTGAAAACACTCCTTCGTAATGCGTGTCGGAGCACGAGTTAGAAAATTTATACTGAACGGTAGCTGCGCAAAATGATCGAAGGCAAGGATTTCTCTGTTCAAATTCGTTTTCATTGCTCACGTCGTCGCCGCGGCCGTCGAGTCGAACCGAATGTGCAATATTGAGACTTTCCATCTCACACGACGCCGTTCGCCAACAATTGCTGCGATGGAAGCCAAATCACAAGTGTGATGTAACAGATTATAAAAAGCTCCGTGGTACATGATCGTTTGAAACGAATGAAACGCGTTCAATGCGAGACGTACGCAGTCGCGTGCACTGCACGCGAACCGATAGGGATCTACGCCGCGATTGTGCGCGCGGTTATTATTTTATATGTAAATCGTGATTTAATTAAAAATAAAATATAAATAAACGAGGAATTATTCGAACTGTTACGTCGCCGGCGAAAATTAAACAATAATATTCTATTATTATATTCACCTACATGTGGTGTGCACACGTGTGTTTTATAAAAAATGCTTTTGTTACAATCGTTTTGCAACGAGCGTTTTTCGTACGCAATTATAAATAGGAGACAAGCCGGTGTCTGCCACGTGTGTTCCGATCAATATTATTATTTTTTTTTTTTTTTTTACAGTCATTTTTTTTTAATTTTTTTAAATAGTACTTTCGATTCAATGTTATGAAAGAGATCATTTTTTTTGAAAATGTTGACATTTATGATTGTTCGTAGTGAAAGTCAATTTTTTTCATGCTACCCCTTTTTTCTCCATCGGTGCTCTAAAGTTTAAATGTGTATAGCTCTTAGACTATAGATCGACAAAGAAAAATAATTCACTTTTAATTTATAGAAAAATCCTTTGTTACAAAATATTTTATACAAATCAATATTATTATAATCGACAATATTCGTCGACGTTTTCCACGATAATCGTATGAGATTAACCTTTTCGAAATTCTTTTACAGTGAAAACGAATGTAAATTTATTCTAACCCCTAATTTATACTATTTATATAAACATATGAACACATTGTGTTATTATTTATTAACAAAATGTGCACAAATGATAACGTACGTTTTAAATGATAATTTAAATACAATACGCACATAATGGATATAATAGCTTCGATGAGACTCTAAAACTGTTCATTCAAATCGGATATTTATACAAAATATTCACTTTATATATTTTGTACAATCCACAAAAAAAAAAAAAAAAAAAAGCAATGTATACGTACATTTACTATTACAATATAATATTATAAAATATACGTTTCTATATCACGTATATAATATATAAATATAGTGTGTGTGCATAAGTTTAAATAAATATTGTTTTTAAATATTTATCTATACAATTTCGAACACACATAGTGGTTTTCTCTACTTCTATTCCGTTTTTTCTTTTCCGCTTATTATAATATATTATATATTTACCTACGAGCATAAAGTATATTCTCTGTGTACTGCTATATAATGAGTCACTATCGATGACGTTATATGCACGCTCCGCATTGCAAATACGTCCCGAGTATATTATGTAAATAACAAATGCAAAATAAAGGACGTTTCGTTTCGTATTAGTACACTATAAACTCTTCGATCGCTTCGAGCTCGATGTAATTGCATTAGAAAGCAAACCGACAAAACGATGTGCAACAGAGACTCGATCAAAAGTCATCGTTATTCAGAATTTTCGTCGCGATGAGTAAACAATAGTAGGGATGAAATGAGAACGATTAGAAGGGGATGAATAGACTGACATCATGTATACATAGTTTACACGATTAATGTCGGCCTAGCGCTCAACTTCAACTTCAAGAGTTCCGTCTTTTCATCAACTCTTTTCCGTTTCGCGTTCCCTTTGGAAATTATAATTATTTAACTAATCTTCCTGTGGGTATAACGATGAAACTACCCAATGAACAATCACTACTCCTCGGTTCCTTTGTGCATGTACAATATTACGTTAAAAATATTTATTTACTACCCATGTAATAATTTAGACTCGTCTTGTAATAATGTTGAAATAAAATAATTGAAAGGTCCAGAGCGCGATTCAATTACTACCAGAATGATGTACACAAAAATCAAAATGCTAATTTTATATATGTTTCTCTCATGCCTTCAATATTGCAATGATATGTTGATTATTTTATTAACAGTAAATTACGTAACATTAAAAGTCACATAATTAAACGTGGCGTCGTACGAAAACCAAAATGTTACTGATCTTAGTGAAGAACTCATTGTTATACTGAGTTTCTCATAATTATTGAATTATAATATACTTGTTTTAATACACTCATAAGTAATAATACTTTCTCTGATCATAATATGCAACTATACCGAAATTTGTGTTATTTAAAAATGAAAAAAAAAACTTTTATTTTTCTTCTCGAAACTCCCATCAATGTTATGCACCCCGAGGAGAGGGAACTCAATACACGACCCCGGGCCCGGACGACTCGCAGTTATTGTATAGTACTACCTTATTATTACTTTTACACACACACACACACGAGACTATACGGCAGGTATTATTATTATTATTATTATTATAGCGATTGTCGGATGATTGTATTAAGACGTCTCTGAAGGTTCGTTCGAGCACTGTGTTATTACGCGCCTCCGCGTACGACATCGGTAATATCTGTGTGTGGTGCCATGCACTGCCCACTGTACAAACATCAACGCACGATAATATGCGCACGACGACGTGTTAAACGTGTATAAAGTGCAACGCAAAAGAAAAAAATTATTATGTCGTCATTTTTGTTTTTTCGTACACAATCGTTACTCTTTACCATTCGGTGTGATAAAAATCATTATAAAATAATAAAATTATGTCCGCGCGCTGAAATTTCACTGGAAGCGAGCTTGTAAGTATATACAATAAAGACGGGAGAAAATAATAATAATAATAATAATAATAAATAACTAAAAAACACACCACCGCGCCGGCGGCGGCGGGCAGTATTTGATTACAGTAATTACGTCGTACATTATTGAGTTTTCGTATAGTAGTAGTAGCTGTGTGCAAGTCGACCGGAAAGATCGACAAAAAAAAAAAAAAAAAAACAGGAGAAAAAAACAAACATTTACTCTGTGCGACCCGGAGTGGAATTAAAAATACTCGGCTGAAGCTCTGCGCGTGCACTCGGACCGGACACGATATATATATATATATATATAGAGTACGAGAGTACGTAAGACGGGCCTCTCGGAAACGGGGAAAAACGTTGCCAGAAAACAGAAGGAAAAAAAAAAACAATTCCATGCTCGCTCTTCTCTCGTATGTGGATAACAATGTTTACCGGCGCCGGTGAACACGCCGACGACGACGGCTGTTAACGGAAACGTCAAGGAGAACGCGAATCGATACGACAGAAAAAAAACCGAAATGACTTGCAGGGAGGTCTCAGAGTGGGTTACTGGAAAACGGCGGAAAAAATGCGGCGAGTAAACCACCGCGCGGATGCCGGAGAATGAGTAATTAGCGATAAAAAAAAAAAAAATAAAATTCGCCTACAAAGTAATTAACAGACGTGACGGTTGTTTTTCGGGTCATTGAGCCGCGACGACGGACGTGCCCATCAGCAGTATGTGTATCATCGTCGTGCTACTTCTGAGGGACGCCCGAAAAACCTGTTTCTACGGGGGACGGTGGTGGGTACCGGGAAGTAAAGGCATTTTGTTTTTTTTTTTCTTTTATTTATTATTATTATTATTATTATTTTCTGGAACGGGTCCAACCGTCGTCGTCGTCACGGACTCGACGTCGATACGGACAACAAGATAAGATATCAATTTATAATAACATAATGGATGGGTCACCGGTGATTCAGCAACAATAATCGTTTATTATTATTATTATTTTTAATTTAATTTTTTTTTTTTTTTTTTACTTTTAGCCGTTGAGCACGACGTACGACAACTACGCACTAACCACCGATCGGTCATCGTTTCGATTTTCTTCCGTGACCCGCAGGCTTCGTGGCGACGGACTTTGTCACGTACACACGGCCGTTGGCAAAACGCGAAATCGCCTTGTTCAGCAGACCGGATCCGAGACGGCTGCGACCTTTTCACTGTAAATTGCTTTTGCCCGGCCGAATGCAGAAATAGGTATATAGAAAGCACCGTCGCACGCATAATATATTATTATCCCGACCGTACGGAATGCAATTCGTCACAAAACTTTTGAACTGCGAGAGACTGTATCGTCTCAACTAGCTCGCCCACAAAAAACCATGAAGGCATATTAGTGTAAAAGGGATGTTAAAATTGTTAAATTGTTATTAACTCACCACCACCAAATATATTAATTCATCCAAGACTAATATAAGAAAAACGCTCATAGCACATAATTATATCATTATTGTTATAATTATATTCGTTTACGAAACAAGTATTTACTTTTTTGACACATTTTTAACAATAAATTAATATTCAATCAAACAAATCACGATTTATAGGAAAATAATACAACGCGTGACAGTCGTAATTGATTTTATTTAATGCGATAATTAGTATTTTAAGTAATTAGTACTTTATTGGATACTTTCATTCTACAAATCTAAATTAAAATATTTTTTAACATAAATAGAAATGTCAACAATATTCGTAAATAAACTATTAACAATGAATAACTGTATAAAAACCAAAATTTTGATTATCATTTTTTAAGATCCCAGTTTCAAATCTCAGGGTGCTTATAAAGGATGGGACCACTTTTCTCCACAAATAAAATACCATTCTCCACTACATGTTCCTCAAAAATAAAAATTAAGAATACAATCTAGATAGTCCTCCGAAAATGAAATTCCATTCTCCTTTACTCCATATTTTCTTTATTCCAATGGAATAAGTATAGAACTATGTTTCTGTAGAATATTTCATTTGAAAATAGAAAATTGAGATAGCTGAAAATTAAATAGCCAGTGGAAGAAAACGGAATATATAATTTGGAGTAAAATGGAAGTGAAGAAAAACGGACAGTGAAGGAAGTACTAGGAAGCCTAGTAGAGAAATTAGTGTATATTGACGGTGACAATAACGTAATTTTCTGAAGATATTATAATGTTGACGTGATCTCGGGGACAAATGAGTATGGTATTGAACTGTGCACACGAGTACGGCCGATTTGAAAATACATAATAAAATTGAAAAATATTTTTAATCGAGACGGGATAGAACGGATAGGAGGATAGATAGTGTGTGGGATAGTGGTGGGTGGAGTAATACTCAGGGGAGACGATGCTAGCAATAACAATTTGAACTGTGACGTACACACGGGGAATTCGCGTGTGACGAATAATATTTTACAATAACAGTGTATCCCCCATACAATATAATAATAATAATAATAATAATAATAAAAATATACATAGAATGCGGATTTCTTCACCCCCTCGCGATTTTATTCAAACACACCCCGCTCCTACAATCCATCACCCCCCACCCAAAAGAGTGTACCACCGGAGGAGCAATGTACCACATATAATGTATACATACATAATGTACGCATACATAGTGCTATCAAAACGCTGTGGGGCCGAGTGAGTGTAGAAAAATAATATCATTGTGATATTTGCCGGCGAAAATCCATTACGATTAGAGCGGGTGGGTGCATAATATATACCTGTACTACGTTCACAGTAATACACCGTAATATAATATATTATTATAAAAGAATAATACCGGCCGGTTGATGGAAGCAGCGCGGCCGGGAAATACGTTCGCCCTCCGCATCTCTTTATAATATTATAATATTTATATTGCTCAACGGATTTTAAACCGTCGTCTTAATTAATATATTATTATTAAATACACGCTTTTCGTTTGTCGTCCAGCGGTAATAATTGTATTATTATCGTTATTGTTTTTGCCGTTGTTGTCTCGAGTAATTACGAAATCGCGCGCATTTGAATTTCACGTTTTTAATTAATCCGACATAATACAACAATAATATAATAATAATATGTATGCACGTACATTATAATAATAGCCGTCGGGAAACGCACGGTTTGTGTGCGTCTTTAGAACCGTCGCGCGCCGAAGTAGGTTAAGTCATTGCCTAAATATTATAATTATTGCTGATTAACGTCAAACCGAATACGGGTTTCGTCGTCGAGCCACTGATCTCATTCGACGTCGTCGTAACCATGGGAAAATGTTGTTTTAATAACAGCTACTGTGATATAACATAATATATTATACGAGCGGCGTATAATATGCAAAGAAACGACTGCGCGTTATTCAATCCGAATAATGAATGTATTTTATTGTGTATAATATACAGCTATATATATATATATATACGTATATATGTATACCAAATATTTTTGTATAAAGAAAAAAGTTATCACATACGTTTTCGACATATATAGCCACACCTGAGACTTATTTTTATAAATAGGTTAGGTTAGGTTAGAAGTCAATATCTCATTTTATTGGAAATCAGAATTTTTTTTCAATTTTTGATAAAAAAAATTGTCACTACAATCCATAGATCTTATACTAGTATAAAGTAACAAGAGATACTGTATGGGTGATAAATTTTAATATGTCTAATCAATGGGCGTGCTGTATTAAGCTATACGATGAAGACTAAATAACTCTAATCTTCATGGTTCATGGTATAGACTCAGAGTAATGAAACTTTGGATCTATGATGTGCTGCAATATAATCACGGCTACAGATAGTATCCACACAGAATAACTAGAAGAGAATATACATTTTTGTTGAACAAGAGGTAATTACTTCAATCAATAATATAATAATATGATAATATTATAATAAAATACAAAAATAAAATGAAGATTTTAAGATTTCAATAGCAGTAGAATGTACTGTGAATTAGTTTCAACGATACATTTTATTTCTTCTTGTCAATGTTTTATATATCTACATATTTTATTTATTTATTTTTTTTTTTTTTTTAGGGGGGTTATGTATAGGGGTGGGTGGTGGTCATAAAAAGTAAAAGCCACACCACCCGAGTGTGCGCACGCCTGTGATGCATATATAGGTTTTTTGATATTAAGTTCCACGTGTGTGTGAGCGTAAGACTGTTGAGATTTTTATTTTTTGACACCATGTCACAACGAGTGAAACGATTTTCCGCAAAAACTTCTGTCGTGTATATTCTCCTCAGTGCGTCACCGCCGCGCGTATTGTTGCCTCTGCAGACAGAAACACGGTCTCCAAAACGGTGTAAAAACCTTTTCGTGTGGTGAAACGACTTTGATAATAACAAAATAAAAAAAAAAAATTCAGACTCAAACTCTTTTCTCTTCTCTTTTTTTTATCCCCCCCGACCCAAATATAAAAATAAGGGTTGTATATAAAAAAAAAAAAAAAAAAAAACCGTGCACGGACGGCGGCGGCGGCGGTGCGATATTCTTTTCATTTTCCATTTACCTGCATTGATGAGCAGCAAGCTATACGAGGCAGCTGATGTTTGTCGCATATATATATATATATATATATGTGTACTTTGTATAAAAGGTATATATACGGTTTATAATAAACAGAGCTGTGTGTGCAGTGTTTGTCGAACACACCCGGCGGTACTCGTCCGTGAAATGCTTCTCGTAAAAATTATTCGTATATATATATATATGTATTATATGTATTTAATAAACATATGATATTAGTTTAATTTGTTTACTCAGTAAACATCATCCGCGAACCGTCTGTACAGAATTGAACGATTTTATTTCATTTTTTTTTCGCAAACCCTCTTGCCGCACTCTTTTAAACTCGAGGGCCTCTATTCGAGTGTATATTTATTTCCCCCCCCCCCCCGATAATGGATAAATATCGAACGGTAATATATCACGATTCAACGCGCCCGCGGCAGGCAGCCGGTCGTCGTTACGATTTTTGCGACCATAATACACAAAAACTACAAGGGCTATACAATATTATTGTATATATCGGCCGAAATACCCGGTTTGAAGTACCACCGGACCGACGACGGGTGTCCGTAGCTGTTGCCAAGTCCATAAATGCAACACTCCAAGTTCATAATAATATAACCAATTCTTTACACCCGTCGTAATGGTAATATACATATTATACATATATGAGAAAAGATTTATGAATAGTAAAATAATATAAATGAACCTACTTAAATATCTAAGTAAGAGAAAAATCTAAATAAGCGATTAATAGAACGCCATAAAATGAATAAACAACTTTGAAAGGCACTTGAAAATTTACAAAAACGTTATGCACTAGGTACACTCTTTATGTGGGAATATACGATAATCTCTTAATTTTTTTAATGTTTCAAATAAAAATTGTATGTGTTTTTGTCAGTTAATGCAATTTGAATTTAAAATGTTGATTTTTTTCGACTGTGTATTGTAAAGTCTGTTATTTTGAATATATAATTTAAACACATTGCTTTAATTCTATTGTTGCAGGTTTTTAGAAACATTTTTTTTTTTTTTTCAAGTTGTTAGGATCCAATTTCAACTACTCAGATGAAAATTACTATTCATTGAATATTTTTTTACATAATCAAAATTCGGAGAAAAACTAAACGATAGAATACAGGTATTACAATTCTGAAACAGGGTCATATTTCACATCAAAATCATTTAAATTGATATGATTTGGGAAAGAAAAAAAAAAAATTTAGTGTTATTGATCTAATGATCCTCATGATCGAACGTCTAGCGATTTAGTAAAGGAAAAGAAAAATTCAATGCGATTATAAAATGTGAACAGTGCTGCTATACTAGGAGCCAACTCGATATTGAACAACTCAATCGGATAAACCATCTCAATCAAAAATTTGGACAGAAAAAAAATTGGACTAATAATTTAAACCTGAATTCTTCAGAGATAATTTTCAGAACGACTAAAAATATACTAAAAAAATCACTCACTCACCTCATACATTGTTCAATTATTTAAGATCAAGTTTCCAAGTAAAAAAATATGCACAACACACATATTATTAATATTACCGTTGTATAATATACGTTTAAAGAACTCTCCGGTGGCGTTCGTAGTACGGCCATGACAGTGTGGAAACGTCATCACAAAATATTTTGTGGTAAAACGACGTTTCCGGTGCCCTTTTACACACGACAGCAGTTATTAATAATTGTGTGTTAAAATTAAACTCGACGTTCGATTGTGCCGCGTTCGCGCAGTACAACGGATACGCGGCGATCGGTTTAACAGAAGAAAATGACGTATTCCCTTTCTTGGAATTCCTCGAACATTACGAAACACATATATTGTGCGTCATAATAATAATTATGCACGTACGAAAAATCAAATTAGAACGCGACGCTCAGGCGAGCCAAAAGGGGCTGTGCTCCGGTGCACCCTTTGATAATAATAAATACACGGAGGCCCTTTCAACGCCATAATATGATATATTATGTACATTATAACGGCTAATGCGATTCCGCGAAATTCAAAACGTTAATTAAATAAAAATAATTTTAAAACCGTAGACGGTGTATAGTACTCGTCGCTACGCCAACAGACGATATAAATTCGCAGAATCATCCTGACAGTGAACTTATCATAAAGTGCACCTACGCGCGTACGTGTATTCACGGACGCAGAAACGAAATAAATAATAATATTATTCTGCCTTACTACGGAAAAGTGACGACAAAAATTCAAAAAACAAGGTAGTTTCGTTTTATTACTTCCACGAGCAATTTTTTTTTTTTTTTAACGTCATAAAATTCAGATAAATTCAGATCAAGTGATTTGAATGCAATTTGCTTAAGAGAAAACGCAGCGAGTCCCTTGAATATACTTGTATTATAACGTGGGAATTAAATTTTATAATCCACATGATACACGTTTAATATTTACTTTGCAATCTAGAGAAAACGCATATTTCCATAACAATATTTCTATGGAAATTGTGTAGTAGCTAACTATAACTATGTATACAGTTTAATTATACCTAACACTAGTAAAACTACGTTTTATAGTTTGTATTAGTAATCAGTGTAATAATTTTATTATTATAATTACACTATATAAGTAATTTTTTATTTGTCATGAAATGACAATAAATAAATTATTATTATATCAATTTAATTTAATAATCCCCAGTATTCTTTCTAGACTTCAATGTCATTATATAAGTAGTAATTTTTAACGTTTTTTGATACATTCAAATCGTACCCTATTAATTGCTATATAATTGAAATTATAATATATCATTAAAAAAACGGTGGAAAAAAATTGAATACAACTGATATTTGATGGCAATATTAGTTTGTTTAATTAACCAACTGTCTCTAGAAGCATTTAAAAGAAAAAACAAAAGTAAATTGATAGTCATTTAGGAAAATTCTATTTAAAAAAATATATACATATATATATATATTGCTTTTCTCCGTGGGACAGGGCCATATTCGTTTTGTAACAGTACTATGTCAGTCGAGCGTCGTTTCTCACTACCTAACCTAACCTAACCGTTTCCATAATGTAATATATACCTACTGAGCGAGTGCGCCGCGCGCCGTCCGCGGTGTATAATAATATTATTATTATTTAATTAAACGTCATCGAATCGACACGCAAAACTCGTGTTCCTTTGCTCGCCTAATAACATAACGACCCTCCTCCACCCCTCCGTCACCCCCGCGACTCACAAAAGTATATTTTATACGACGTTTTGACGATTATTCAACGGGTGTACATTAATGATAATAATTATACGCCTACGAAATGTCGCGACCGGACGACGAACGTATCGTTTCCGGGGATTATACGTCGCGCGTCGATTTCACTACACAATCGTCGTACGCGCCAAACAAACCACGCGCTCGCTGTAATATATATAATAAGTTAACGACGACTCTATACGAGAGACTACGAGACCCAGTGACTGACATCCGTTTTTCCCATGGAATTTTGACGTAACGCCGTGAGCGACACAAACGCACGGCGGCCTGGGGGGCCACCAGTGGCGATAATTGACCGGCGCAATATTAAAATGAATTATTTTCCCGAAAGGTAAATGGAACAATGAGCAAGCATAATGGGAACCCGAACGGGCGCGACTGGGAGAAGACGTGTGTGTGTGTGTGTGTGTGTGTGTGTGTGTAAAGAAGTGAAAGAAGATTAAGAGAGAGAGAGAGAAAATCGTTTACGCATAATATACGCCCGACGTGGCCGGATGAAGAGATGACGAGATGGACCCCGTCGTCTCGGTGCAACGGACCAGTGGTCTTTCACAAAGAACCGCGACGACGACGACGGTCTTCTAGAAACAATCAGCGGCAACGGTGGAGAGCCGCTCTGTCAAATCATCGTTCCTCCACAGAGAGATTAAATACGTATTTAATAAATTTAATAATATTATATACCACGAAACGCGTGTGTTATACGAGAAGAGAATATTCAACGCGCGTAAAAAGACACTTTGCCGCAGCCGCCGCCGCGCGCGTTCCCCGCCCCGTTCGACGATAATTCACCAGGTCCCCGCGTGACACGAGAAAGGAAAGTTATTCATCGGATTTTTGTGTTGTTGTTATTATTATATATATATATATATATATACACTATGTGTGTGTGTGTGTGTACATTTTTTTTTTCTTTTGACTTTTTTCCGTGCTAGGTGACATCCACGCAGAACGGAGAATCAAACAATGGCGTATTCTAATTTTTCACATTAGTCACACCGGCCCACTTATAAAAAAAAAAAAAAAAAAAAAAAAAACAGGAAGGTGGCTGAGGGCAGATTTCGGCGCAGTGGTCAAAACGCCGTCGTCGCCGCCGTCGCTTAAATCCAGTTCTATTATAAGCGACACTTTATCTTCCCAAAACAATACGTATATATGTGTGCTTGTGTGTGTATGTGCTAGCACAAGTATTTATATCACGGCATTATTAATAGCGGCAACGACACGTCTGACACGAGTTTAGTTCACGCATAATAATATGTATATTAAAATATTATGGTCACACGTCTTACAGCGTATGATATATCGGCGTGATGAAAATTATACGAGAATACAACGAACACGACTGTAGTATAAAAATGTAATAAAATTATTGCGGTATGCGTTTCCTGTATAATACCGCGTCCGGGTCGGCATTGTAGCATTTTTAGCAAATGAAATCAAATGCCAATGATTTCAATTATATTTAATCAAATAATGTTTATGAACTAACGCAATAAATTAATCGAACATGTGTGATAGTTGTATTGTTATCGCGATAAATCCGCGATAGATTCTTATAGTTTAGTATTTACGATGCGACCAAGGGTATTACTAAAAATAAAAAAAAAAAACAAAGGCGATGTTGAAATTGTCAATAGACCTTCAACCCTCAACGCCTAGAAATGAACCTAATCCTAAACTACTTTTTAAAACACTATTATAGTACCTACATAAGAAATATATAACTATTATTACTTTTCGAACAAAATGTTCTCACTTTTTTTATCACATTAAAATTAAATGTTTGCGATCACCTTTCTACAAGCATAATGCTACAAATACACGTAAATAATAACAAAACGTGCGATCAATAAAGTATTTGATAAAATGTATTTATTATGGGAATTATCTTACTACCGTCGTTATTTTCAAACAATTCAACTAATCTAAAATAAAATATTTTCAAGCATTAGTGGTCAAATAATGAATGGAAACAATAACGGTAACCGGCAAAAGAATAATAAAAATTTAATATAGACTTTGAGTTAAAAATTATGATTTCGATTTTTGGGGACGCTATAATCCCTCGAGTACCTACCCACGGATTCAACCCATAAATAGCATTTTGAAATCGATTAAAAACGTTCTCGGATGTTTTGTGAAAACGAATAATGGACATTTTTATTTTCGGATTAAATCACACGACACTGTAATAATAGCACACATAATACAGTACGTACAATGAAATATTTCAGCGACACGATATGCCGTGGTTTTGGACCGTTTCCGATCGCCGCGGGCGCGTTATTAACCGTCCCTAATACTCGTGTTTGTATTTTCCCCCGGTATAATAATATAATGTAATAAAATAAATGTTTCTTTTTTTTCCCACCCCCCCCCAATCCCTGACAAAAACACATCAAAATCCCGCGACTTTGCAGTCTACGCGTCGATTTGAGACACGCCTAGAAATACGACGATTTTTCAGACTTTCCCCACACCGCGAGGGCGCGAAATAATACGCACGCACGCACGCCGACGCCACGCCCCACGCCGATTTGATGATTTATATAGCAGACGGTATTGTGTTACCACGACGTAGAAAAAAAAAAAAAAAAAAAAAAAACAAAAACAAACAAAACGCGATTTTTCCACAGTTCCCTTTGATCGGTCGGTCAACCTTAGTTCCTCTTATTCTGCAGCAGGTATATAAACGCGATGCGTAAATGACAAATTCATTTTCGATCGTTTTTTTTTTTTTTTGTGATTTTTCTGAACAAACGCGCGCGTCTCGCAGAGGAAACGACGCAGTCCGGGCGCGCAGCTGCAGTCGTCGTCGTCGTCGTCGTACCACCGAGGGGTTGGTGGCGGGATAGTGATGTGTAGGTATGCGCGTTAACACACGAATCGACATTGTGTGCTCGCGTATTAATATAATATTATAATACAGACGTAATGACTCGAACGCGGCATTGTTGCAGTGTCCGCGCGGACTGTGCATGGGGGGGGGATGGGCGTGGATCTGGCTGACCGCGAATTTGTGAATTACGTCAAACACCACGTCGTCGTGACGACAGAATAATATCGTCGGGAAATACGATCGATTTTTTTTTATTCACGTTGACAATAATAATAATAATAATAATAATAATATAATATTACCTAGTACGCGCGCGTCCGGAGAGAACGTTTTTGCAGGCATTATATTATACAACAGCGGATTACTACGTACATGGCTCGCAGCAGATGAGATTATCGGCGACCATTGAACGGACACGAGAAGAAAGGAAAATAAATTTTTGCCATTGAGGTGAAACGACGCGATTCATTGTGCCAGTTACATATATATATATATATATATAGGTATATAGGCGTAGACAAACGCCTGCAGTGGCACATTTTATAATCTCCATAGACGAATGGCGTGGGGAGTACGATATTTCGAAATTAAATTAGCGTGTTAGTTTTACCGTGGGACGGAAGGGTTGAATTAAAATCCGAAATCCATTGTATACGTTATTTTTTTCAGTTCAACGCCACCGCCTCGATGATGGTGTAAACAATCAGCGGGATAGGGGGGAGAGGGGGAGGCAAAATGGTGGTCCGTGCAGTAAATTTTCAATGTCCTCCTCACCAGCCACCATTGCCAGATGAAAAAATTATAATTTTTTACTGCACCACGAAAAATTACTGATACAACCATTAATTAACATATTTTAGTAAGGAGGCACAAGAATTAGATGTTGGCGGTATGAATTTTATCATAGCAATATAAAAGTGACAGACAGACGTATTATACTTGATCTCTTCGTAAGTATAACGATACTAATTTGAAATTTCCACCCAAAATTGTATCACCACAGCTATAGCCAACCATAAATAATCTGAATTGTATGCGAAAATTTCATAATAATATAAGTCGTTCTGCTGTGTTACACTTTACGGAATCGAATAGCGCACAGGAAGATATATCGTTTGAACGGTAAGCTCAGTTCCCTTGGGACACACAAATAGCGATGGCTTATCGACGGTATGACAAAGTGTATAGCTTAGTCAGAGAGGCAAGCGCGAGTTATTGCCGAGGGGCGCGAATTACGACCCCCGAGAAAGTGGTTGGAGTCTGTTGAACACGTATAATCGTGTTCAATTCGATGTCATTCGTTTATGTATAAAATCGTTTTTCGTTTTAACGTGCGGGTACCAATATAATAGACGATAATAATAATGACGAAAAACTATTATAACTTCCTATGCTACTGTTGTAGTAAAAACGTTAGATTATAATTTATAGTTGATGATAGAATTACACGAGTCAACAAAAAGAAAGATTAAGTGAAAAAATTAATAAATAAATGAGTATTTTGTTGGCTACTAAAAAAAAAGAGGCGTTTGTCATCGTTTGCCGGTGGCGTGCAGTCAATGACACTATATTATATTGTATTGTCACTACAACCGAAATCCAACGACGATAAACGCGGGATGGCATTATTTATAAAATCCACTAAACCTATGCCGCACTGTAATTTATTATTAAAATACGTGTATTTCTATCATCGTGACTGCTGCCGAGAAAATCTAAAATATTACTCTATACACAAGGTAGGTATGCGAGGCCGATAAAATAGCATATGCGTGAGAGACTTCATGAACTATACTACAAAGTAAGATAGTAAAAAAAATTGTGATGTTTGAAAGATATATATCTTAAGTTCTTATAACACTTTTGGACCAGTAAACAATGACACCTTAGAGACTTAAAAAAAAATAAAAATAAAACATCATTATATATATATATATATAAACTAAAAGATTTTTGATTATCAATGAATTGGCCACTTATGGCCTGTATACTCGAGGGTTAAGGATATATAAGAGTGGTAACTAAGTGAATAAACAAAAAAATAATACCACTTGGGTAGGAACTCGGCCCAGGCAGACGGGTAAACGCGCAAAGTATGAACTAGCGTTGGAGAGAATTGCTCGTGGCACAGCTTATTAGGTGCAACAACGAAGACGAGCAAATAGAAAAGGAAAATTCCATCAACGATATAACGATTTTGAATTCTGTTCTCGTGTGCCTAATACGTGGTGGTAAACGCGCGCGCGTGCTAGAGACGTGCACATACGACGGATACTCACTCTTCGCTCTGAATTACATACATAATATAGGAACATATGTGCGCGTACGCCGACCAAATGGCTTCTGGCTGCTGCGCGATCAGAACTAGTCGGTAATAATAATAATAATAATAACAACGACGACGATAGTAATAATGGCAATAATAATCCTACGACGGATGATCGAAATTAGGGTAAAAGCGAGCCGCGTGGTGTGCGCAATTACGTGTGCGTTTAGTCAGCTGTGAATATTAAACGCACGCGATTCTCTCTAATTCGGATCGATCGCCGTCTACATTTAAACGCGAATGCTTTTCGGAACGCTAAAGAGAGATGTTTGTTACATTTATACAGCGATAAACACACCAGAATGCCAATGTACGAGCGAATATTATTTGTACAAGTAATTGGGTGTGCGGTGACGAGAAAGGTATGCGCGCGCGGGTATGAAATTACGTGTCGCATTACGTCGAGGGAGAAGGGGGGGGGCTAAGGGACGATCTCGTGCAGTGTAGGAAAACAAATTAGTCGCCTCGAGTGTTTGTAGAAGCGCAGAGTACGAACGCGAATACGGAGCATTGTGAACGTATTATAATATAATATATAATGCACACGAGGATCTCGCACGCGGTACCTCACGTACCTTATAACAAACATAATAATAGTGAAATGTGTATAATGATAATAATTCTGTTTGAAACGGTCGACAAAAACATCTCTGGAAGAAAGGAGACCCGAGACTTAAACGTAGGTACACCACCTACTCTATACATCCTCCAGTGTGAACGTCGTCGCGAACGGCGAAATGTATCGAATTTTAATCCAGTTATTCCTAGCAGCCCCCACTCCCCCCGTGCACCGCCCCGTTGTTCGTCTCGTCTTAATTCGTACCGCCGTCACCGCCGTCGACGGTCCTTATTTGTTGTATGGCAGCAGCGAGCATCGCGTGTGTACGGTCACAAAAGAACCAACGGCCTGAGGGCCGCGCGCGATTTTAAAGGGATTACCCCGGTGGATTCATTTTTTTTTTTTCTTTTCTTTTCCCCGGTGCCCATTCAACCGTCAATCACTCGAAGCGGGGCGGCCGGCGAGGGCGGGTAGGAGGAAGGAGACCGGCCGGGAACATTATTAGCCGGAGCACACTATGCTCGCCCGTCAACCCGCACGCGGCGCAGTCCCCCCCCACCACGCGGTCGACCCGAAACGAATGTTTTTTCGCGTATACATAAAACCATCGCGTCCCCGCCGCCCGCCTAGGGATCCGTGTCGAATTTGTCGCTATATCGTCGGAAACGCGAGCGCATCCAAATGGGGAGGGGGAGCCGTGACACATCACACCCAGTGCAGACACACACACAAATACGCCTATATACATTATTTTGTATAATACACTATAATAAAATATGTAATATATTTAATAAGCCTCCGGTGGCCCTGCCCGCACACACCACTCATTTGCCCTCTAATGTGCCGCCGCCGCCGCCACCACTCCACCGCGCGCGCTCACACAGCTGCTGTCCCTGCCGCATAGTGCGTGAAGCCTGTGTACGAAGCTCGCGAATGGTATACATAATTTTTATACGAGCAATACTCTGTGGTAACCGGGCGGCGCGGCGGTCGTATTACAGCGGTAGTGGTATAGTTCAGTGACAAATCGATTTCGCCGAGATCCCTTTTATTTCAACGGGATTTGCTGCTGATTATGACAATGGCTGGGGCACGCGGCCTCGAGTCTGTGTCGAACAGGTCGGACGGAACGACAGAAGGGACCGCGAGCCGAAACGGCGGCGGCGGCGGCCAGCACGTGCGCTTAATAACTGCAGTAATGATAATAATAATAATAATAATAATAATAATAAACTAATACGATGACGCTGCTGCTCCGGAAAACTCAAATCGTAACCCCCCCCCAGGCGTAGGTTAGGGTTAGTGCAGCAGGGTCGGATTTTTTTTTTTTTTCAATAGTTAATTCTTAATTATCGTCACGATATAATTAGACCAAAGTACAGCACAGTCGTTATTGGAGCACAGCGACCGAGGCTAAGCCCTTTTCCCTAAAAAAAAAATAATAATTTTTTAGCCCAAACCCCCCCAAAAAAAAAAAAGAAAATTATTTTAAATAAAATATTATGATTTTGACTCACTTACATGTAATAAATGAAATAGGTTATGAAGAAGGAAAATTTTATACTATAAAAGGTTCATTTATCTTGGGAAATGCTGACCCTATCCTTTAAAAATCTAAAAATTATTACAAACAGTGTAACAAGATATTAAATCAATTTTCTAAAACTAAGCATACATTATAAATATATATTTATATATATACACATATACATATATTGTCAATTATAATATACGTAATCACAATGAAATATTATTTTTTCGGTTTTTCTTGGTGAGTAAAAAAAATGAAAATGCGAGCGAAAAGCTAGTTGTATTAAAATTGTGTACTTTTTTATACTTTCTTTTATTTTGGAAATACTTTTTGTGTAGAAATACCTGTCCAAAAGTGTCATACAGTAATTTCTTAGATCAGAAATCACACCCAAATTAAGAGGCAATTTTTCCTCGATGATATATTTATCTAAGCGTAAGGAAAAAATACCAAAAAAAATTTTAAAAAAATCGCACAAGATATTTTAAAACGAAATTTTTCGTTTATGCATTGTGCGTGGATACTTTGTTGTACTTCTACCGTAATGGTAGTGCGATTTTTTTTTCTACGTTCAAAAACCGTATCGTATTTTTTTCTTTTTCACTTTAGAATATCGAAACGAAGATTCGACTCGAATTGTTTTTTTTTCCTTTTTATAAAATTCTATTCTATACGCCGCCATACAATGAAATATGACGGCCGGTTTAATATCACGTGTTATGTTACGCGAGACGGATTTCACAGAAAAACACAAAATATACATCTCTCGCGTAAACAATATTATAATATAATGTAAAATAATCATATTATTATATCGTTATTGCGACGTTTTTGTTTTCCGAGAGACCGCGCACGGCGGTTATTACAGCTGGAAAAACTCTTTTCCCCAAACTTTCCTCGAGGCAGAAAATTCTGCCGTGCGATTTCAAATTTACACAAAAATCGTATACCACAGTCAGGACGCGGCTTTATTCGTGTATTTCAATAGAAAAAACTAAAGCTCCTTACCCGGGGGCAAAACGAAAACATCGAGCGCACTTCTCGCGGGAACGACGACGAGGAGAACGCGCGTTTCCCACGGATTAACTTAACTCGTACACAGTGTGCGCGTCATACGTATTTTGGTTTTTTTTTTTTTTTTTACACAAACGACGCGCACTCCGTATACAACTGCTGCCCGGGGCGCATAACGAAACGTCTCTAATTTGTCGTCCTTGGTCCGGGGGCGACAGTCGCGTTCACACACAAGCGCGCTCGTATATATTATTATTCAGGTATATACGTATATTATACGATTGTAGACTTGTCACCGTTCGCAGTTCATCCATCATCGGGCCCCTGTACGGCTAGGGAAACAGGGAGAGGAAGAAGAATATAATAATAAAAATGAAAAAATGTAATAATAACATCAAAAAAAAAAAATAATAATAATAATAATAATAAATAAATAAATATCTCGGATTACTGGGTTATTATCATCGTATTATTATTATTATTATTATTATTATTATCATAATCATCGTCGTTATTGTATATTATTAGCTGTTTATTATGATTATTGTGCGTGTAAGGGACGACAAAAGTCCGAAAAACACGCGCGCAGACCGCATGGAATACTAATGTAGAGGCCGCCGGAATGACTCGTCGATCGACTCACCGGTGTAAATAACGTTTTGTGCTATTTTGATGGATCGGTTATTTGCCATTTTTATTTCTATATATCATTTTTTTCTCCACGCGCTTTTCCCTCGGGCGATACACCTCCTCGCGAGTCGTCCGAGAATACGCATGCATCATCATCGTCATCATCATCGTCATCATCGCCGCGTTTGGTACTACACACCGCAGGTCGTCGGTCGTGGTCCGCGTGTGTATTCCCTACGGGCCAGCCAACCCCCCCTCCCCCCCCCCGGACGTTTTGGAAACGTAAGTATGTACACGAATGCCACCAAAATAGCCGTCGTACATATAATACGAAGTGACATCCCGACGGTGACGGTGACAGACGAACGGATTTAGGTCGCCGAATCGAAAACGGCCGTTTCACGACATCCGAGACACATTGTGTGCACGGACGTTGCAGATATGATATTCGCTTTAATGTATTATTCAAGCGCTTGACGGATTAGCAGCGTTGCAGTTTACGACGAAATTCAATACGAGATGCGCGCGATATGGGTTGTCGAAAAGATTTTTCGCCGAGAATAAAATATTATTGTGTTCCGAGAGAGGTTCGTGCAAACTCATCGATCGTTGTTATTGCCAAACGCCGGCACACGTCTATAATAGAATGTTATGATATATATTATTTGTTTATTCGTTTGGTGTCCATTCCAAATTTAAATGTACTATCTATTTAAATAGCAATACCAGAGTAGAGAGATAATATATGATTTAAGAAAAGAAATTATAACACAATGAAATAGTACTACTAAATTTACAATTATTGTTATATTTGTTTTTCCTATGTGTTCGACAAAACCATAAATTCCCGGCAAAATTAAGCCACACTAATATTTAAATGAATGAAAAATTAATCGTAAAAAAATATTATTTCAAAAATATCGCTTTGACGATAATCGTGATGACACTGATCAATATTTAAATTACTTACACTGCGCATAATATGATTACCTAACTAGAGTGGTGAATTGTAAGAGACCACACGAAAAAATTATTTGATTTCTTGGAATTTTGCACAGGAAACTGAAATCTAATTTAGTTTATCCAATTTCTGGGGTATCAAGATTTAATTAAAGTAATAAGTGTGAAGAGCCCAAATTAAATTACAATTGGCATTAACAAAACGTAAAAATTGATTTTAGATGTCTTTTAAGATGATAATATAGTATAAATGTATTACCTCGACACAGAATCCGAATCTATAAGACATTGTATGAATACACATGTCACGATTAATTAACGATAACGTGGTAGAATCGAATTTCTAATAAGTGATGTAATTCGTAATGAAATCACTTTATACGTGTGTGTTATTAAAATATATAACTAATTTCATGTTTGGAACAATAGAAAATTAAGTACAATAAGCTACAAATTTGAACAAACTAAATTCTTAAATTTAGAATTTTTTTTTTTTTCGATTACATTGAATAGTTTTATTAAACGATATTTGTAAATACATAATATACAACATACATACATATAAGAAGTAAGAGTTTTGTGACACATTATTTTTTATTAACAAAATTTATTACGTAAAGCTTGTTAGTTTTTATTTGGAAAATAAGTTATTGACCAGAACACACACGGTAAAACATCTTGTACAATATAACGTAGTATTATATATCTGACAGCGTCAAATGTGAAACGGAAGCGTTTTACTATAGTGCATATTATGAGTAAATTTTCAAAGAAATTTATAAGCAATTATATTAACGTTTTTTTATGACCTAATCCGAACCTCTGAGTACGCATAATATATTCATAATATATTTTTAGTCACATTATTATTTTTAATTAAAAGCCTATTGTGGTAATCACGTCAGTTCAATTTTCATAATATAGATCAAACATTCAGACGCAGTAATTCATTATTAATATACATCACACACGTTTAAAAAACTATCTTATAAGTAGTTTTTATCACACTTATTTAAAAATATTATATTTCGATTACATTTCATATAAAGTGTAAAAAAAAAACAAAGTAAAATAATATAAAATTTAAAAAAATGTTGATATGCATAACAATACGACCGGATATGAAAAAAAACGCTGTACAAACGCGTTGAGCGCTTCAGCGTGATTAAAATATAAACATAATTAATTACTCGATTATTACATTCCCAGAAACCGAGCAATTATAATATTTTGCTAATGCATTCCGTTTCGAAGGGCCTCGCGCGTTTAGATTCCGTAGTTCATCACATCATTATATTTTATTCCTATATTATATTAGGTACTAATTAGTACATTTTCAACAGCGAAACACGCTGGCGTGTGATACGAATTCAATTAAATGGTAAAATTAAAATTCCTTAAATACACTAATATATTATCATCACCATAAGTCGTGATAGGTCAGTGTAGAATATAATTATAATATAAGGATAATAAACCGTTTCTTGTGGTAGTGGTGCAGTAATTTTTTTTAGATTCTGATTGAAGTAAAGAAGCTAGTGGTTTTACAATGATGTTTATTTATTATTTTTTTTTCTGTGTACAACTTTTCATATAGAAATACTTGTCCAAAAGTTTCGATCAATAACTTTTTGAAACCGGATTTGCCTCTAGATTGTACTTTAGAGAGGTCATTTTTTGAATTTCTCAATTCTTC
>JAIPRM010003991.1:0-24250 GCA_025469315.1 Stegophylla sp. TES_Ste_2020 | reverse complement strand
TTCCTTCGTTCAGAATCGTTTTACTGAAGAAATGATTTATCGTTTCTTTAAAATTTAATACGCCCGTCAAGAGAATACCACCCGTCGTGCGAAGTACACCCATCGTGTGAAGTATGTCCGGATTTTTCTATTTATCGAGCCAAGAATGATTATTTATTTTATTATTTTTTTATTATTTATTTACCATCAAAATTTTTACAAGAAAATAGACAAATGTAATGTATAATGATGGATCTCCCCTCAAGCCAAGGGCTGTGTGAGAGGAGAGAGATTCTAAACTAAAATATAAATAATGTAATTAAATAAAACAATAAGCATACAACAAAATTTATTTGATTTAATATATACATCTATAAGAAAAATTGAATATTAAAATTTTACAATATTAGAACAAACTATTAATATCTGTTTTATACATTCTAAAGTTAATAAAATTACAAATGTTTAAATTATGACTAATGCAATATTAAATAAAACTGTATTTTGGGTATAGTTGTCCAAAAACCGTTCTCATTTTAGGTATAAAAACATTATAAGTAATTAGATTATAGATTGTAATAAGATTACACGAACTACACGTATGTCCATCTGTAAATTCCTATTAGGTTTGAAATGTTTGAATGCATAGCATAGTAATAATTAGGAAGCGAAATTGTATTGTAAAAATAATATTACAATTTATTTTATCCGGAGTGTTAACAATCTATAGTTTTAATTAATTAAAAAATTATACTTAATGAAATAGTTTAAATAATATTTCTCTGTTGTAAGCTCATAAATTATTAATTTATAGATCTAGAGTTGATAATGATTGTAAAATATTCTCAAGAGTTATTCAATCGCTAGTCTAGTCTATTATTGGCTTTAGAGTTAATTATTGACAAATTGTATTCTACATAACTGTATAGGTACGTGTCGATTGTCTCTGCTATTGTCGGAAAAAAAAACAAAATATAAAAAACATTTACACGCGTTGTTGTGCACATATTATAATATGAATTTTCAAATTAGTAAAACGCGTAAAATGGAGTTTTTTTAAAACAAATTTTTTTTTTCATAATATTTTTTTTTTTTTTGCTCGACGCGGATGACACACACTGCATAATGTATAGCGGTCGCTGCTGCTGGTGCTAAACGCGATTGCAAAATGTTTCGGCGGGTCGGACCTAATTTATTTTTCACGACGCTGAGCAACGACGAAAGGGGCGAGAGGAAGTGTTGCGATGTCATCACGTTTTGTATTAAAACCGAGCGAGCGGGTTCCGGGGTCGATGGAAGGAGACGCGCAAGACGAGTATAGTAATAATGTGTATAGGTTTACATAATAGTAATAATAATACTCCAGTGGTGTCGGCCGCAACGACCGATTAACGTGTAACAGCTGATGGAAAACGATGAAAAAACGGGTATGAAGTGCGACAATTCGCCGTCAAGCTATAATAGTGTTGTAATCTCTAGCGCGGGTCAAAAATGACGTCGTTCCGCGTCCGGTACAAATAAATATTATTCCCTCTCCACCCCCTTCCATATAATAAACGGACAGCACCCGAGGTATTTTAACGCCCAAATAAATTATTTTTCCACGTATTTATTTAAAATACTTCCGGTTCTGGATTAAAAACAATATTAAATTCTCAAAATATTGTCCCTAAATTGTTTTACTCACCTCCCCCTATATTCTTGGTGTACAATAAAACTCGATCGTGACACAAAAAGAAGTCATATTACATTTATTTCAAAAAGGCGCACAATGTTCTATTTTTTCATTCGAAATATTCGAATTGCATTACATAATATATTTTGTTGATTTTCCGAGTGCTTATAATATTATATAAATAATTTGGAAATAAGTTTGTTAAGGCTTAATCATTCTTATTTTTTATTTCTACGAAATCAATTATGTAACCATTACGTTATACGTACGACGGGATGATAATAATCTACAATGAAAAACCGTAAACAAAAGCTTCAAGATTCGAGTCGTCAATATATTTTATACAATATGATCAACTGTTTACAATAATAATTAGTTAAGTGTGTTATGGAAATTAAATACACTAAGAAGATTAATGATTCTGAACAGTTTTGTTTTTACCTTCATCAATCATCGTCATTCGAAATATATAACATCTTTAAAAATATCCCCACCGAAAATTTTTTTTTAAATTATAACCTCCGCACCTAAGACGAATGTTCCCATTGTAAGTCCCTAATAACAGTTTTAATCACATATAAAAAACACATATTATGTTGAACACATTTTGTTATTATACTTTTATGAATAGAACTGATTAAGACCCAGTTCGCTGAATCCAGTTTCGCCGAAATTATTACTTTAGTGACTTCATCTCATAATAATTATTAATAAATATTTATTTACATACCTAGAATTCTTATTATTACACATCTATTAAATAGTACGAGTACCTATACATGCAATTGCATCCAGTTTAAAAATAATAATAATATTATTAGAGTTAAAAACCAATAATATAACATATTATATGACGTTAAGTAGAAATATAAACATAATATACATAAATAAACACAGAACCATAAAAAAAAATCAATAGTACAAACAAACATACAGTCACATGAAGTTTTTAAAAAAACTGAGGTATTTATTATTAAATTATTAATATCTTATTCCAGATGAAAGTGGTATATTTTAGAATCTAGACATGACATAATAGTAATTTGTCCATTTTCAAGCCTAAATAAAAATTTAAATTTATTTGTATTAATGTAAATTCCGTATATTATTTTCATTATTTCCATTACATCTATCAATTCTATTTGTATAATTATTATCAACTACTAGTAATTGTTTGTCGTGTTTTGATTGGATTTTATACCAATTTTATGTTACGATTTCGACAACTACGTGAAGACTATACCTAAGATTAAGTTTATACTAGTACTTTCCTCGTTATAGAGTATAAACTAAATAGATGTTCGCGAGTGCATCTAATTTATTATATTGTAGTATCCACTATCTACTGTCCATGATTTGTGTAGTAAATAATAATTTAAGATTAAGTTTGAGAACTTTTATTATTGTTGTTCTCAACGATAAAAAGGGTATTTCAAAATGAACAATATATATATATGTATATTAATATATACATATTTTTTTTATATTTAATCAATTAACTTGTGTAAAAGAGATATTTTATTACTTATATTATTTAGATTTATTCTTTGTGAATTACAAAATGTATCATAATTTTGTATGATTTATTGAAATTCATAAATCTATACTAATATGATAATATTAATATGTAAATAAACAATTTATTCGGCGAACCTGGATGACAAGAATAGAATTTTATTATATCATTATAACGAATAGAATTTGACAACAGCGAAATCGCTGCTCAAGTTAGACTTCGACTTAGACGTAGGCACGCACACTTATGTATAGATCATCTGTTGCACTCCTCAAAGGATTTCGAATGCCAAATGTTCTCGTTATTCACGTCTCGACTGATAAGTCTGATTAGTAGCACAGGGATTCCACTGCGGGTATATTATATACGTTACGCGTTATACCTCTGTTATTCGTATGCATAATATAGTTTACATAATGTTTATGTGAAACGTCATTATTGTCGGGCGTATTGTACGGCCAGATAACGTAACTATAATTGGTTATTAGTAACTATACGAGTTACCCGGCTTATACACATGAGATATATATATATATATTATACGTATAATACCGAACGGGTACATAAAATACACACGTATTAATTATAATATGTGTCACATACGAAAATCTAAATTCAGGAATAATGTCGTCTTTCAGCGAAGTCGTCCGCTCGTGGTCGTTGATCGACGCTCCGGTTTATAGACACTCCGAAAATGAAGTAAATATTAATATTCAGTGCTTGAATTGGAAAAAAATTAGAAGAGTGACGCATGAGGCTAAAAAAAAATTAGCGTCTCCCAAAATTTGAATTTCTATCATATACCCGTGGGTGATTTTTTAAAAATTAATAGGGGTACGCTAAAAATATTTAAAAAATAGAAGGGGTACTCCGTGCCCCCACGTCCACCCCCAAGTCAAACACTGTTTCTGTTATGTTTATGTCATTTCAGAAAATCATCAATATTCGAGATCTTCTAAAACCGTCTGCTCCTGGATGGATATATTTATCGAACGCATAGATGAACAATAATTAAAGTCATCGTCAAACATTATTATTTTAATCGAAAAACGACTGTTCACAGTATCTGCTGGGTTTTTTTTTCTTTTATTTAAATAAACACTTTGTTAATAATTTTCAAGTGACAAGGGCCCATACAATTTTAGACTGAATCACATTTTACTTTATACTTGGCGTAAACAAAGTACTAAGGGAAATGGCTCCGAGTAAAGCAAGAAAAAAATGTATTTAATAAAATAGTTTTTGTTTTATAACAATATATTACCTTCTTTTTTTTTTTGCATGTTAATAAATTTAAAACTTATCACTATACTTTGTATTATTATTTATATTAATTTGGGGCAGTCTTGACTTTTATTATAAGCTACAAATTAATATTCTTATAGACGTATAAAATATATACACTAATAATAGTTTTTTAAGTTGAATTTGTAAATTATTTAGAAAAGTTTATTTTTTGCGAGCGAAGCGTAAGGATTTTCAATAAATTTTTTGTCAAAAGGGCCCATATGAAATTTCCGCCGCGGGGCCTAATGAGCTCTAATCGGTCGGTTTTGTTATTTGCATTAAATTCCGTTTACAACGACACCGAGCGTAAAGTTCAAACAATATTTCGCCAACACGATTTATCTATTTTGTTTACGTTTTGGCGGCCGACATTTAATCACGATGCACTAAATATTCGAATTCGAATCTTCTATGTGAACCTATGCTCTGTTGTGCCCTTGTGCACATATTTGTACACACAGAGTATACCGGTTCAATGGAAACCCGTCTTTAAAATCAATATTTGCACCAAATTAAATATAGCAAAAGGATTTATAATAATTCGTCCATTTCAACGAAACGTATAAAACCACAAACAGCAATCAAATAATTGCTGTCTGACCGCAATGACGTTGCAAACTTCATAATGTATTACACAAAACAAATATTTGTTGTTTCTATGTTTTAAATGCAATGCGAAATATCATCGTGCTCAGTATTTAGTATGGTGTAATATCTGAATTCGTATGCTAGATATTATCTAAATTTAAATTAAACAACGAAACAATAAATAGAATGTAATAGAAATAATAAAAAAAAAATCCCTTTTTTTAATATTAACAATCATTTTGCTCGCAAAAATTTGATTCATCAAATTAATATCTAAAGATATTTTTATGTAAATAGTAAATAATGCGGGGAATCGTTTTCAAAAATAAAATGTTAAGTGTAATTCACATTTAATAGGTTATTATTGAAAGGAATTCTTTAGTTTACGTTAAAAAATTAGTTCCGTCAAAATCCGAAAATTTAAAAACTTTTAATGAAAAGGCTGTATAACGATTTTTCATATTTTTCCAATGCCGTTAAAAATATATATGAGTAAATTTATATTAAAGTTTCAGCTTGTAATATTAAACATTTAAAAACGTATTAGAAGAAAATATTTGAAAGTTTTATCCAGTATATATTATTATCACACTCGATAATTTGTAAAAACTTCAAGTTGATAGTACAAAATATATTTTTGAGGTTATAAGTAAAGAACTAAAATCAATTTCTTTCAAATTAAGTTCACGCAATATTTTACTGTAAGCATAACAATGTTGTAATGTAACATTTTACTTTATTAAATTCTCAATAGTTTTATTTTTAATGTGAAAAACTGACGAAAATAGGGAAAAATTACACTTTTAAAGTACCATTCCAACAAATTTCTCCCCCGGAAACATTCTGAACTCACTTCGTCCTAGAACGTTTTCGATTAGAAAAAATAAATTAACATTATTATAAAATTATTAGATTCGTTCACTCCACTAAGGATGTCAGATAAAAGTAATATAAACTCGTATTGATTTCAATACTTCAAAATAGTATTCTGTTAAATATTATCTTCCGTTCGATTCGTTAGCTCTGTATTTTTCGAATATCGTATGCAACGCGT
The DNA here is from genome assembly GCA_025469315.1 of Stegophylla sp. TES_Ste_2020. Lineage (NCBI taxonomy): Eukaryota > Metazoa > Arthropoda > Insecta > Hemiptera > Aphididae > Stegophylla > Stegophylla sp. TES_Ste_2020. The sequence goes on along the minus strand of JAIPRM010003991.1, from coordinate 18,151 downwards.
GTGTGAGTACGAATTCTCAGTAAAAAAAATCTTACAACTTATACAAGCCACACATGACGTCTCCCCCGAATCCACTATAGAAAATATAAATTTAACCCTAGCGTGGGATTCGATCAGAACCACCCGTGGACTTACTTTATATTCTCGAGAGACACTATCTCTAAGCGGCTTCTGAATCAAGTGACATTTTACTCAATTCGAAAATATCTATAGCTAATATGTAAATATATACTGAGAGTCCCATCGTTTGTGCTTCTGTCGATACCGTTCTTCTAATAAACTTTTTTGAAAACTGATTTTTACTCAATATCACACAATGCCTACAACTGACCATATTATTTAGTTAATATTTCGGTGTAAAGGAAATTAAAAAGGTTTACTATTTATTTTTATTTTATGCGATTAAAAATTAGTCGTAGCCGAAATTATTTTACCAGTAAACACGTCGTTTTGATTTTAAACGATTTAAGAAAATCGAACTTGGCTACAAATTAAAAATTACAAAACTACAATTTGGTTAAAACAAATCTTTAAACGACACCAATACAAAAATCTATATATTTTAGATTCTGAACGAAATGAAGAAGCCAGTATTTTTTTCAAAGATGTTTATTTATTATTATTCAAACTTTATGAAAATTGAAACATAAATAGACAGTAATATGAATCGGCGTAAGAATAATTTTGAAAATTAAAGTAAAGTAAAATAGAGCAATGATAAGTAAAGCAAATACGCATCACGGGTATTCTTCGCTGTCCGGGTCAGATACTCTTGGTGAGTGTGTTGAAAATAACGACTATTATTGTACTTTATATATTATTAACTTCCTTCGTTCAGAATCGTATTACTGAAGAAACGATTTATCACCGTTTCTCTAAAATTCTACAAATCCACCAAAAGTATTAATTGACCCGAGGAGTGAAGAATATCCGTGGTGCCAAGTATGTCCGACTTTCTTTTCTATACTTTACTCCATTTTACCATACTTTACTTTAATTTTTTTTTTTTTTAATTCTAGTATCTTATCCGAACAAACTTAAGTTTGTTATCTTAAGTGTCCATTTTGAAACAGTGTAAAATTATTAAAAATCAAATTTCGCAAACTGATTTATTATCTATATCATTGCAACGTTTTCATTCGGTCTATAACTACAAACCTAAAATTCTAAGTGGTGGACGCTCGATGTCAAGTGCGGTGCGATATTCCACACATTACGCTGTGTATACTTGGAATAAAACCGCCCACGGGGCAACGATAGACGATCATATCGAGTTATCGAATAATGGATAATATACTATTTCTTAGCCGTCGTCAGTAGTAAACGTTAGTGTTGTGCAGCACGTGTTCGTGTCTTGTGAGGGACAAACGCTCGTATTACAACGAGGAATCCAAAACGTTGCGATGATGGCAGTGAACGTTAATTAATTTAAAGACGAACGGCCTTTGAAGTGTAAGATATCGCGTGCGTGTGTGTCCGACGAGACACGACGACAGATATCAATCTCAACGGGAGCCCTCCGCCTACGCGATGATAACCGGAAGACTAGAATGTAATGGATTTAATGTGTGTTTTATTAATGAGCGGAAAGGATTATTAGCCTATAAATCGCGTGGACACGTAAATTCTTAACCAATCGTGCGGGAGAAGGTATTACCGATTTCTAAATGTTTTTAATGGGAAGAAATTCGATTTTCTATACGCATAAATATTAATTAACAATGCAAAATTGTATTTTAATCTATAATATTACATACGCTCACACACATATACATATTAATCGATTAAAAAATATGATTTGTCTGCTAAATAAATATTTATTTATTATTCTCTTAATTTAAAATTAATAAAATCAACAGAATGAAACTTGCTTACAAATAATAATTCCGATTATTCTATGATTATAAATCAAACACATTTTTGTGATTAATTATTATAGTTTCCTTGAATGTTGACATAATTAATTGTATTTTCACCGTGATTCTAATTAAAATAATAACTATTTTACTCGTTTGTGCGTTTAAAAGCCATTGCTACATGTGAACTATCGATTATTTATTTAAAGTAATGATATTTCAATTACTTATCGCTATACGTTCATAACCTAAAACGATTTTATAAATACTGTTTTTACGTACATTTATATGTTTTTGTGTCCTAAAATTAGAGTTCGTCTCAAACTTAACGCGCCAAAACTCGACTTTCTATAAATGACGTCCATCCCTACACAATCGTATTTTCCGGAGGCGTTTCGCGCATTCAAACACAATGTACACCATTAGCGAGCGACGATGAAAACAGAACATTATTATTATTGCAGCTGCGGCGTAAAATCGATTTGGAAATCACTCATACTGTTGAATATAAACAAATCGGTCTCATTTGACAAACAACATAAGTCACCACTTTTTGATAAAACGAAATTTATGGTGGTTTTCGATTCTTTGAAAAAAGTCACGTCATGTCGCAAGTATTTAATCTTATTCCACTAAGTAAATAGGTATATTTTAAATGTTGTTTTGCACTATTTTTTTTATTAATATGCAAATATGCATAAAATCGTAATTTAAACCAATTATAATAATAAATATGGGTTTACTAATCAAAACTGATATACTTATTACTGGTATACTGATTAAAATTCATCTTTTCCAACACTATGAAGTCATGAATTTGAGTAACAACATAAGTTAATCAAATGAAAAATTAAGTAAAACCTTGTGATGTGTACTTAAGTTATTATTTTTCAGTAAAATAATTTTGATTCAAGCTATTTTAAAGGAAACATATCGATTTTCTAGGCTGTATTCCACTTTAAGGCGACTATGAACTTTTTACTTGTTTTCCAAAAATCTGATTATTATGACTTGTGTCGTATCTCAAATGACTAATTCAGATATTTAAATAATCTTATATACTTATATTATAAAATACGACTGGATACTAATATAGACTGCACACTCAAGCGCACACGCGCATACTATGCGAACAAATACGCCGTCGAGTAAACTGGTAAACGTTTCGAACAATATTATCTTTCGTTTTTGGTAAATTTATTTTGCAGCTTTTCGACCCCAGCTCGTGTCCAACCCTCTCCCCGTACCCCCGTTTATCACCACACACTTTAGCCGTCACTCTTAACCCCTTCGAGAATTATTATTCGTATATAATACACGGTGGCGGCGGCTGTATGATGTCGCATGATAATAATAATAATAATAATAATAATAATATTTAAATATGTAAACACGTCGTCATGTGTACGGGATTATAAACAACGGCGAAGGCCGCGGACTCGTGTCACTTAATGCGCGCACGTACGACACACGTCGTGGTTTATAAAACCACCGCCCGACGAATTTTTGAATTAATTACGGCGGCGCGGTGATATGATGACACCGGACGCCGCAACATAGGACAGACCCGTGGCCCTAAGACCGGGATTTATTTTTATTTTATTTTTATAACGATAAAAAAAACGAGCACCGAGGTCTTCGGGCGGAGCGAGGAAGCCAGTGTTTTTACAGAGATGTTTATTTTTAATTTTTAATTTTTTTAATATATATAAGTTTTCGTATAGAGATACATAATATCCTAAAATTTCGAACAGCAATTTTTTTGAGTCACAATTCGCCTTTGAATGTAACTTTTATGAGGTCATTTTTCGAAATTCTCAATATTATATTTGTCAAAAAAGACTCGAAAACTATCTTTTTTCAATGAAAAATTTATGAGAGCTTACATTTACATCGAAAATATTAGTAGAAACATTTTGGCAATTTTGATTTCCTTTGCTTTACTTTACTTTACTTTATTATTATTATTTTTTTTTTTTTTACTTAATTTTTCTGTTTTTTTATGCTTGAAAATTTATTGAAATTTTCGAAAATACTTCTCTAAAGTATCATTTAAAGCTAATTTATGTAATTAACTTAAAATTATTATTTTTAAATGAAACTTCTGGATGAATTTAACTACACGAAAAAGATTTCAGGGAATTAAGAAGAAATAAACATCATTGTATAATTACTAGCTTCTTCTTTCTATTCAGAATTTTAAATTGTACAATATACTTAATCATAACATCATTGTCATTAAATAACATAAATACAGAAAAGTTATAAGTATGATTAAATTCTTTCAAAACATAATAATCAGAGTGTTAACACGAATGACATCACAAATTATTATATTTACTGATTATTTAATTAAAGTTCGAAAACGTCTACATGAATTTATTGTCTGTAAGCAAAAAATTAAACAATTTGTTCTGTAAATAATACCATAAGACCATATTATTATGCTGAATATGTGTTATTGAGTAATGAAATGTATAATTGTACAATGGAAAATACGATGTTAAAAGGAAAACAATCCTCTGGAGAAATCAAACAATAAATCATGTGATCTGCTAAACATTTGTTTCAGATAAAACTTTACTCCTCAAGGCCAACTGATTTTTAATTTGTTTATCACTGTTATAGAGTAATGAAATGTATAATTGTACAGTGGAAAATACGATGTTAAAAGGAAAACAATCCTCTGGAGAAATCAAACAATAAATCATGTGATCTGCTAAACATTTGTTTCAAATAAAACTTTACTCCTCAAGGCCAACTGATTTTTAACTTGTTTATCACTGATCAGACGAACTCGTACAATTACAATACGACACCATAGTCGTTTACTCTGCTGATCACAAAGTTATTATCATATCCATAAGTACAGATCTGAACATATTGTTCAAAACTACCTTTTGAAAACCTAGTAAAGATAATGATGAGAGAAAACAAATAAGAGGTGGTTCATCATTTACTGTCCGGATAAGGAATAATTCAGTCACTCTTACTCAATATCCAATCTAGCCCAATGATACCTTAAGAATCCATATCCATAGTCGACTTATTTGGTAACAACACTTCATAAACAAAGTTCTCTCATTAAACAACCCGATTCCATCTACGTTAACCTCCAAAATATAAAACTACTTAAAAAAATATTAATTTACAAGCCACTGATAAGCGCCCTATCTAAGACGCAACTAAAATTCCTAATACACTCCGGATCTCAAAATATCAGTCAAAAATCATTCGCACCATTGCAAATCCCCATTCTTTACATATTCAATATCTTTTCACTCCTTTTTAAAAATATCAATTGTTACCAAATTTGCTAAACTACATTACAAAGGTTTTAATAACCGACTAATTCACCTTCCCAAATATTATATCCAATTCTTCAAAAGGAGACCAAAATGGCAGTGAACCTGATCATATGAGTGTAACATGTATGTAAAAAAAAAAATGGCGAAACGAGGAAATAAAAAATATAACAACTACTCTATTTGTTCTGTGCTATAATATAACACGTTATCAATATTGAGTTTACTGTTCAATAATCGTAAAGAATATTCTAAACAAAAACAAAAATCGTGATAAAAAAGATAAAAAAAGATAAAAGGTAATTTACTGTTATTCAAAATGCGTTCAGTCATTTTAATTTATTACAATCAAATGCAAACGGTAAATTATATAGGTGACTGAGTAAAATAATTAATTGTCTTCTCCTAGACTAACGTGTGTTTTTTTAATAAATTAATCTGCAAACACTGGATTAATATCCAATTATTAATTATTCAATTATTAATATTAATTATTCACATAGTCTCTATATAAATAGAATATACGCGTGTATCGCGGTGATTTTAAGAATAGGGTTATTCATGACGCCATAATACGGTTCGCGTTGGTACTTGTTGTTAACCAACAGTGGCCATAATTGTATATCGCATTTGACTGAAATCATATATTATTACATATTATTATTATTTTGTACTCGTACGATTTTAACATTTGACACAGTGCGCTTACGACGAAGAACTGGTACACGTTTTTTTTTTTTTTTTTATATATCAAACGCGTAGCACAAATAACTCGAATTAATGACCACGTGATTATTCATAAATTGACAATAATAACAGGACGACAACAATAATGAGTAGGTACAATTCGTACACGGCTACATGTGAATCGATTGAGTTTCGGATAAGAGAAAATTTGAATAGCAGATAATGATACATTATACGGGCTGGCTCGTGCCCTATATGACGGTCGTTAAGTACATTCAAATCGATCGAGTTTCGGCTTTTGATTTTGAAAAGGTTTGTCACACATAAAAGGTGTATGTATTCCGTACACACGTAGGCGAGCGCAGTCTTAAGTCTCAGACGCAGCATTACATATTTTGACAGTTCAATATACGAGTTTATCCTTAATACGCACAAACAAAATAAAATCTTAAATGTTTTAAAAAAAAAAATTTGAATACTACAAATATAATATAATATTTTTACTTAAATATTATATAAAAATAGATGCACAAAAGAAAAGCAACTCGCTTGTAATTAAAAATTTAATCTAACACGAACCATTAAACAAAGAACATGATTTCGACCTCTGACAAACCATCAAGACATTTTATTTCTTTATTTTCCACATTTTTTTTTTTTTTTCATCGCTATTATTATATAATATTATAATAATTGATATAGATCGTTATTAACCATTTTCTGTTTTCCAGATTTATTAACGGAAAAAAAGCTATACAAAAGCCAATGTTGAGTGACTTGCTGGCTTCTGAGCCACTTTACTGGTTTCACACTGCGCGATTGATCGTAATATTAATAAAGAACGCTCGAAAATATTATCAAATCAAAAAAAAAAAAAAAAAGACAAAAGGATACAAACGCTTAAAAACCCGTTGGAAATTATTGTACCACGTGCTTTATATATATATTTATTTATTTTTGACGTTAGTTTTCGTAGGCGTAATTAGGTGGAGGTTAGGGGGAGGTGGGTTCAGCCCCTTGGTACTTTTCAAAATCATGTGTAATGGCCTTATATCTTGCTAAACGGATAATATAAATATTTTTTAATATTAGAAGACTTTCATTAAAACTAAATTAAAAAAAAAAAAAAAGATAGTGAATAACTCAATAAATATACTTAATAATAGAATTAATTTTAGATTATAGTCACTTCCAGATGTGAAGGTAACAAATATGAATAAAATTGAACATTTTGTTCAACATTAATATTCAGAAATAATCTAATATTTTAAACAAATATCTAGAGATTAAATTATAATAATTAAGTCTCTTAACTAATCGTTTTTATCTGTCACAATGTAATTGTAAACATTATTTTTACCGTAGAAAGGTAACTTTAAACATTTTAATGATCTGTAACAATTTTTAGTCAGTATAATTAATTAAATGATTCAATTTTTAAAATTGTAATTTTTAAAAGTACAAAAGAATGCAGACTAGCCACGTTTTACAATAGTACTGAAAATTAATATAATAGTAAATGTTTTTTAAATAATTGCCAAAGGAGCTTGAGTAAAAAAGGGTGTAGAAAATAAAAACATAATCGTACGGAAAAAAAAATGCTCAACTCAATTCGAACGGTAAATTCGTTCAAAAGGATTTGATTTTATACATTTATTATTTCGCAGTATGTGTTTTAAATGCAAAATACGCGTTAGTAATTGAAATTTCAGACGTGACGGAGCACGAAAACATATAGAAATGAATGCGGTTGTGTAATTCGATACCATTGTTTATGCGTCGTTTTGATGTTTTGCGGTCGGGTAATAATAATAATAATAATAATATGTTTCTGCGCGTTATTCTCGTCCAACGGACAAGAAGAGGTTTTTTTTTTTTTTTTAGCGGTACCTAACGTGTTTGGTCGCATGTGACGCGAGTTCTCCCAAATTTAAATACAAAAAAACGTTTTTTTTTTTTTTTTTTAATCTCTTCGATTTCATTCAAAACCGTCGTTTAACTGACATTTTAGCATTCGTTTTCCGTAATTTAATTGTCATTGAGTTATAATAAAGGAAATAACGCTATTTATATACGATGCCCCCTCCCCACACATCCCACTCTAGACTTTTAAAACTTTAACTAACTAACTTTTGCACATCGTAATGACGCTGATAAATTGGTACGCGGTCGAGACACTTCGATAGTGTAATACCGGAGGGTGCAGAGCCGGATATTATGTATCACAACGCTGACTTGGCTACAGCCTTTGGGGTCGCGAGATCTGTACCAGATTATTTTGATTTAGTATTTAAACCTTTTATATTTCTTAACAAAAATTATCAGGCGTGTTTTAATGCAAATTCAAAATTACTCGAATCGACGGATTTTGAATATTATAAAAAAACAAATAATATGTACAGCAAAAAAATTATAAAACAAACGAAAATACCAAAAACCGACTAATACAACGTTATTTTTTTTATGTCAATAAACGAACATTATATAAAAAAAAACACCACATGCTATTAAAAATAGGGTACTTATTAAAAATATGACGCCAATCATTAAAAAAAATTCGAACATACTTTGCGCCATTGGGTATTCTTCACTTCACGGGTGAGTGTAATAAATTAAAAAAAAAAAAAAATGATTTCTTCAATAAAACGATCCTGAGCGGAGCTTTGGTTTATTCAAGACAACTTTACTTCAAAATTGTGAAATTTGTTATCATTGAAAAAATAAAATAAAATGTATACACAGTGATTTTCTAAATTTTCTTGCTCAAAAACTTTTCTTATATTATTGTCTATCTATATTTAAATTTTCATAAAATTTGGTTTAAAAAAAGATACTTTTAAGGCGTTTTTCTCGAGTTTAGGTTGTTTTTCTCAAATTTTGAAAAAATCTATTGAGAATTACGTAGTACCATTTAAAGGCAAAGTGTGATTCAAAAAATTACAGATCGAAATAATATTACGAATATTCGTAGACATTGCCGACGGCGTCTAGTAGGGATAGAAAAGGTTTGTACGTAAATCCCGTGTCATGAGGTCTTACCTATATCATTATGTACCGTATAGTATACAATAAAATGTGTCATATTTATTGGTTTTTGCCAACCATTATGTCGGACGTGTTGATCCGTGTGATATCATTATAACACGTGTATACACATATCGTCAGATATATGGGAAATTTGTCTTTTTTGCGAAAACACATAAGGCTAGGCCGCTAGGATTTCTGCAATGAGTCAACCCGTCAGTAATTTATGTCTCTCTCTCTCTCCCCCCCCCCCAAGAAAAAAAATAGTCAGCAGTTTTTCACGCTTATAATACTTAACTAACTGAAATAATTTTTCTCATCAAATTACTTCCACGTTCATGTTATTACCATAAAATTGTAATTTCCAGTTATCAAGTAGTATAAAATTAATTTTTATTATTTACAAAAATAATTTCAATAAGTTACAAATATTTTGCTCACAAACACTTGCGAATTTGCAAATATATAAGACCGGACAAAGGCAGAAATAGCAAAGCACTTTGAACTTTGGCAAGTGTGTAATAGACACTTTATAAAACGCTGGGCTATGACATTTTAAACGAAACCCCCAAAATGTGTTCAAATACATATAAAATATATAAAGCGGTGTGTAAAATTCGATCACGATAGTCCAACCCTAATACGTGCTCCGAATGCTCGGGAAATTTAAACTCGAGGAAAGTTTTTTCAATTTATCTTTAAATCTATTTTTCTCGAGTTATAAGTATAGAGATATAGAATTATTATTATTCTACAGAATCTTACTTTTTTCTAAAGAACAAAAAAAAAAAAAAAATGGTATTACTCAAATTCGTACTAGTCTGTTACTTAATAAAAACATCAACGACAGAAATAACGTGGGCTATATCCGAGTCACAAATGGGTTTCCCCCCCCGCGTCATTCAAACGGCTTGTTTTTTGCGGATTGAATCTCGACGACGGTTCCGTAGATTTTATCGAATGACAATATACGAGTAGAGGGATAAGTCGCTGTGTCGGTCGTGTATTGTATTATCGTTCGAGGGGGAGACAGACCGCATATGATTTGCCGAATTTTCGAAAACGAAAATATCCTTTGTACACAGTTCGCCTTCTCATTAAATATGTATGTTTTTATTTGTGTGCGTGTGTGTGTGTGTGTGTGTGTTAATAAATGTACGACTGAGAGAATTGCGTCGCGGTGTCGAAGGGCTGGCCTTGAGCAGAAGGGTGGAGGTGATCGTTAAAAACGTATTATTTAAAATAGTAAAATACTATACACGACGACAATAATATAATAATACTATATCGTATTTCTCTTTCATCGTTCGGTTTATCGCATTTATCCTCCGTGAAAAACGGCAAAAATATATATATATATATTATTTTACATACAATCACATTGCGCCGGATCGCTTTCATCTAAACAATCGGAAAAGAATATTATATTATTTTTATATATTTTATACCGTTGACTTTCGAGTCGTTTTCCGTTTATTATTTGTGTGCAAATTTTTCTCGCCTCTTTTTCATCATCGAAACTCGATCCTATCCTAACCGTTTAAAACGTTCTGCGCAGTTCAACGGTCGCCGTTAACCACGAACTGCGAAATTATCATTACAATAATAATTCTGCGCAACGCGTCCTTGACAATAATATTATAATATTCTGTGCGGCCCGCGAAAATGGGAATAAAAATATGTCCACGCGAATATTAAGTTTTCGAGAATAAGAAAAATGTTCACTCGTCGGGAAGTCATACCTATGGTATATACACAACAACCATTCATGAGGATAATTTATTTATTCATTCAAACGGGCAAAGCCCAGTAACAATTTTAAATCAAGCAGTTAACAAAATAATTAAACAAATAGAAAAATAATGTGAACAGAATAAGATTAATAAATATTAAATGTACAAAATAACAAATAATTAACTAAGATTAATAATAACAGTAAATTAACATAAACAACATAAATAAGGTTTTGTAATATACTATAATATAATATATATATATATATATATATAGTTATGGCTTAAAATGGGGAAAAAAAACCACCAGAAGGAACTTTGATTCCTGTTCAATTTCGTCACTTCCAAAGATTTCATATTATGTCTTTATAAATATATATTGCGTTCATAACGACGATAATAACTCTTTATTTTATACAATATTTAGTAAGCAAATTTCATCCGGCATCGAGCTTTCCATAATGAGATTTTGGTCTAGACGTAGGTATGTATATTAAAACGATACAAATTTAATATTATTCTGTATAATGATATTAAATAAATTATTGAAAATCAAAAATAACTAATAAGTCCTTGGTGTTTTGGTATTTTATAAAGTCTGATAAAACTAAAACTGCATTTTATAATATTCGAATGCATGCGCTCTAAATACTTGAGTGTTTAAAAAAAAAAAAAAAATTGTGTTTTTTCTGAATTCGAATAGTACTAATTGTTTTAAATTTTTGACTAAACAAATTTTAGATTCTGGATGGAGTGAATAATTCAGTGTTTTTACAATGATGTTATTTCTTTTTTTTTATTTAGTGTACACGTTTTTGTATAGAAATACTCGTCCAAAAGTTTCAAACAGCAACTATTTGATATTCACGACTTGCCATTTTTCATTTTTTTCAAATTTTCGGTAATTGCACTGTGCACTCAAGGAACATTAAGAATTTTCGAAAAATGATCGGATCAAACTGTCAAATGTTTAAAGTATGGAGTGGAAGGAATTCGTGATCAATAAAAATTGTAGGACAAAACTGTTAGTAAAGTCTCGCCACCAAAAAATAAAGTCACGTTTACCACTTCGCCTAGGTTTCAATCTAAATACGCTGAGGGCTTATCCATCTCCTATTCCCTTCCACTAACCCCTAATATTTTTTCATCCATTGATAAGTATTCCGAATATACGAAATAAAAGTATTCACCAAAACACTGCGAACGGTATATTCAAAAATTATCTAAATACGAATTGTTTACGGGTTGAAAAACAAAAAAAAAAAAAAAAACAAAAACAGCTCACGGGACACGCTCACTATGCATAACTGTCGGCGGCCGCCTGGAGTCATTAACACCGTCGTCGTTAAAAAAATTTTTTCTTCAATAAAATATAATCATAACAATACACGAGTGGCGCTTACTAATTGCCTTCGCGCGAGTCGCGTCGATACACCCGAATTGCGTCTGTGCATTCGATTCGAAGGGGGAAAAAAATTTGAAAAAATACAAAAAAAAATACCGAAAACCTAAGCATCGTAGCCGTTTTCGACGATTGAGCACATGTACGAATTCGACACGACGACGCACACGTATCTATAATAATAATAATAAATTATGTTGTGTACATTTTCCGTTTTTATTTTCTGTTTTGACGGTAAAAAAGTAACTTACGCCTAACAGTTAGACTTTTAATTTACTTTATTTTTTAATTCATTCTCCCCCCTCCCCTCTCATCATTCCTGGAAAAATATGAAAATCGGTTCCGTTTAAACGACGTCGATTACGTTTTTTATATTGTATGATAATAGCCATTAGTAGGGTTATGAATATGAAAAATCCCACGCAAAATTTTCATTTTGAAATATTTCAAACTTGAAACTCTTGGCCTTCTTGAAATATCTAAAAATATTTTAATCTCTTTAAATTTGTTTTTGGTACTTATGTTTCACAAAATCATCACTTGTTGGTTACTTCTTTTACACACGGAGTCATCAATATTTAGCAACGAAATTATATTATATTTATACTATTAGTTATTAATTAACTATTATATTTAGTTTTATAAATTATTACGTTGAATCATTTAATTTAACTGTCATCTACTCAAATATAAATAGCATTTTGTTTCAAAGTATGATTTAGTTTTCCTTTAATAATTGTAAATTTATAAATGATCAGAAGGATAATCATAATTGATAATACTATTTATAATTATAATATGCAAATACAATATTTAGGTTGTAGGCCATAATTTATTAAAATGTATAAATTAAAATACAAATTATATTATTTTATAACAATGTATTCAATTAAAACTTATAAACGTATCTAAATACTAATGAGAAATTATAAAATATTAAATAAACAGAAATTAATATATTTATATGAACTATAATATAATTTTTATAAAGTACCTATTATGTAAAGAAACATTTCTATAACATTTTTCGCCAATTTAAGTAAAGTTGGTTACTGTATTTTCTATTATAGTAGGAAATTATTATTTTTTTTTTCCTATCAAAATGATATGTTTTACGAAATATTTCAAAAAATTATTTTAATGAAATGTTTGAACCCTAGCCGAAAGTATTGGCACACAGACGCTCGTGTTTATTCAGGGACCATCGAAATGCGAGCGATGACGTTGTACGTTATTATTAATAATTGTTATTATAGCGTTCGTCTCTCGTTCGGAAAACAATAACAATTATAGTGTCGCGATCTCTCAAGTCGATAATGAAACGCACAATAACAGTGTTTCTCGCAGAGTTTGTCGCGTGTATTTATTTTCTTTTCATTCGAAATTGAAATTAAGTTTGTTCTATTTGCAAACATTTTTCCCGCGTGACGCCATCGCGTCCGCGTTCGTAAACGCCAAAGCGGTTTTGTTTACATTTACACAAAGTGTACGGGGAAGAGGGTGGTCGGCTGCACCAACTAGGACCATCAGCGTGAACAAAAAGGCGGACGAAAGACCGAAAGAGTTAATGGGTTATAGAATAGAAAATAGCTTTTGGAATTTCACGTTTTAAAAGTGTTTTATTTCGACCTCCGGCGAGATCAACGAAATTTCGACGAATTATATTATTAAATTTTATTATTATAATATTGCTAAGATGAATTATAGTTATTATTTTCTGTATTAGAAAATCATATTCTTGTCATATTCAAAACATATAATCAATTTGATAATTATTATTCTTTGATATACAAAACGAAATAATTTCGTTAGTTGTCTCAAATTATAGCGTGTACATTAAGAAAAGTATCTTGAATGAAATTTATTTAGTTTTTTTTTTTTTTTTGTGGCATAAAGTAATTAATAATAACGAGACAAGTTAAACGAAAAATAAAGTAATTTGTGCCAATTTAGGGACAGTATGCAGAAATAATAATTACCATAAATTATTTTCCAAAAAAAAAAAAAAATAAATAAATAAAAGCTCTTTCGAAATGCAAATGCCTCTGATGCGCACAACTATAGAGCATGGAAACGCGTACGTTTAACGCATAGTGGTGGATTTACGGGGAGGGTCCAGGGGGTCTGGACCCCTCCCAGGCGCCGATATTTATATTTTATTATATGCAGTGATACATACTATTAATCCCTGTTTACATTATTTGTCAAGAAAAATCCTACGGCGCAACTTCATCAGTCAGGTCTAAAAATAATTCAGGAATTAAATTTGTTGGTCATTATTGAAAAGGATCTGAAGTTTGTTGGATTCGTATTAATTTTTGAAAATGCGCCATGTACAGTTTCATAACTAATACAGTTAAAACTTGTTTTTTATAGAAATAAAAATAATACCTGTCGAAATTCGTAATTATTTTCTGGACCCCCCCCTAGGAAATTTTTGAAAATTCGCCACTGCGTTTAACACATAGTGTTAACGATTGGCGTTCTGTATACGCCATAATATTCTATTATCACGTGTTCCGGTACGCGTAATATAACCGCGAAGTAATAATAAATAATTTTTATTATTATTCATCTCGTCTAGTAGTTCACGTCTGATGTGTTCTAAGGCGACGACGACGGATCACGATCGGTGTGTGTTATCTGGACTTTTTGTTGTTCGTTTTCACACTTTCGCGGTCGTGGCGTGTTACGACACCACACAGGCGTGGAGCTGTCGTGACACACCCGGCGTAAGGGGAGATAACACAACAAAACAACGAGAATAAACCCACATCAGTGGTAGGTACACGTTTCACTGTCAAACATCGGTGTGAAATCCTACGCGGCGGACGTCATCGCGAATGAGCTGTTGTGGACAAAAACAAAAAATAAAAAAATCTCACATGCATCAGTCCTGTTTCGGATAAAACAACAGCTGAATTTATATAATAATAATAATACTAATAATAATAATATCGTCTGTACCGGTGGCCGTAAAAACGTCAATAGAATTTAACGAATGATTATGTAATATTAGACGTAATGCGTTTTACACGAAAATTATAACATGATTATAATATTAGGACTAGGGACTTAAGCTCAAAAAACCCTTAATGCATTTATGCTTTAAAAATGTACCAAATATTCTATAAAATTTACGAAACATGCTCTAAAAATATACAATAATACTATAATATTTTTCTTATAAAACATTAATTTTTTACTGTAAAAACTCAAAAATTGCATTGTATAATATATTATTAATTCTTCTTCTATTATTTATGAAATAATTTTTTTTTTAATCTTTATTCTTTTTAACCTTACATTTTAACAAATCAAACATCAAATAATATTTAAACTTTTCAGTTAGTCAGGGAAAAATTTTCCGATATCAAGAGAATTCAAATTAAATATTGAAAAATATGTGAAATATGCACTTAAAATTAAAATATAACCGAAATATGCATTTATATGTTTAAAAAAGAAACTAAATATGCAAAATATGTAAATTAAAGACTCCTGGTGTTATGAAACGCATTTTTTGAAAAACATGTTATAAGTCCCTAGCCCTAATTATAATATTAGGAGACATTTTTATTTCTCTCTCGGTAAATCAAACGTGTTTAATAAATCCACGATTGAGTATGATAACAATATGATATCGTCGGTGTTCGTTGTTCTCTCGAAGTGACGGATTTATATTTTGCCGTTCGGTCGAAAAGCGGTAACGCGCGCGAAAGTGACGACAATGCCGGAATATGTAAACGGAAACCGCAGAGAACTGGCTGCAGCACAATACGCATAATATACTCATAAAACAAAATGACGACAATGGCGTAAATCATATTGTTAATGTCGCGCAAATGTATTGAATTTGAACACACATTCGACAACGCGCAAACGATTATTCGATTTGAAATTAATTTCCATCGGTCCCGTCGCACACGCCAGCACCTAACTGCATTATTTATTGTAATGCCGTTTGATTTTACATACGCAAATCGGCAACCGTCGCGCGGAAACTTATTGAGGGGCGACGTGATAAAAATACCAATGGAATAACATAAAGACTGTGTTTGGATCTGAAGACAATGTTTGGTCGTAGGCATTCGCTCTTTAACTTAATGAACGTCGTCGGAATGCCGTCGTTTGTGCGCCTCAGTTTGAAACAGCAAACCAAGGCCTAAAATAGTATATTTTAGAGCCCTTAGTGTGAAGTTTGATGATTTTCCAAATTGTATTGTCAAAAATGTCTTCACTATCGGAATTATTCGACAAAACGATAAGTTTTTAGTTGAAAACAGTTATAAAAAAATAAATAAATAAAAATATCTATATCGTAAGCTTTTCTAAGGACCTAGAGAAACAATACGTTTATATATTTTATTTTATTAAAAAAATTGTAACAAGATTTTTTTGAGATGAGCAGGGGCAATCATTGATATTATATGAGTCAATGTACTCAAATAATAAGTGTTCAGCACGAAGTTTTCAAAATTTTAAGATGATAATTCCTATACTTCCAACAGTTTCAACAGATATATTATTAGCTATCTCTAAAAAAATTCTACAACTGTAACGGCACATATATTTTAAATTATTAATTTTACTAAACATTATAAGAATTTTTAAAAATTGGAAAATATTTTCTAATTTTTCCTCTGTGTCTAAGTGCCCTGGAATAGTTAGGTTTTAGGTGTTATTTAAAGTTACTTGTTACTGTCTCTTAAATTATATGATAAAATAAAAATAAAACACCATATTCCATTAACAATTAAGTTGTATTATTAAATAGAATCTTCGAATGAATATTAAATGCATTTTATTTTTCTGGAATAAAAATTAAATATTGCCAAAAAGTATCACAGTGATTTAGTAATGATTTAAAGATTTCATAGATTTTATTAGTTTGCTATTTGAGTGGTTCAAAATTTTTTATCGGGGTAATGAGCAGTTTAATATATATATACATATTTTTTTTTTTTTTTTGATAAATTGAATGATAACTTAATTATTATTACATAACAATCAGCGATTCCTTACACAGTGAACTGTAATAATTAAAATAATAATTTGAAAATTCTAAGTGAGTGAAGCCCCCCTCACTCTCAAACGCGTCCCTAATCCTAGGGTTTGGTTTTCTTATTTCTGTTTTTTTCGTGTACCTAATACCTAAAAATAACTATAATATTGAACGTTGTGAGAATCGCAGTCGCGTGTACAGTCGAATAAAAGTCACTTCACACGGCGAATTACACGGCGGAACCTTTTTAAATACACTCTCCGTGTATCCTCTGTTCGTCGAGACTATACCGACTATCCGCGATTTATCGGTTCGTCTCTCTAACAGAAACAAATCCAGTGTGAAGTTAAGCTGCTTACACCCGAGATACACGAAAATACGTTTGGCGTGTGTGTGTGTGCTTATACGCCACGGTTGGCGGCGTTGATACGTTGTTATTTCGTAACTCGAAAAGACGGGCGATACAGGGCGAATTTTGGAATTACATTTTATCAACGGGATTTCGTGCAGGAAAATAGGATGAAATTAATTATTTGCGATGTCGGGCGGGGGCGTAAACCGTGACGACCGGGAAGAATGCACGACGAACGGTGATCGGATTGAATTCGCGAAAAGTCAACGTTCAAAGACGTTCTAAACGAGCGCGGCGAACGAGAAAAACGATTTTAAAAATTATTGGAGAATAGCTCGTTAACTTACCGTTAAAATAAAAACAAGCCTTTGTTATTAAAAAGCGTTTTTTACGTCGTACGAATTAGTGATGTGCAAATTCCCGGGAATTTATTTACGGGAAATTCCCGAGGAATATTCCTGAGATGGGGAATTTATTGGGAATATTATACAATTTAAAAAGCCGGACATACTTCGCACGATGGGTGTACTTCACACGACGGGTGGTATTCTCTTGAAGGGCATATTAAATTTTAAAGAAACGATAAATCATTTCTTCAGTAAAACGATTCTGAACGAAGGAAGTTAATAATATAAGAAAAAAAAATTTTTCAAAAAATTTCCAAAATTTTTTTTCACAATTTCAAAATTTTCTTACGCCAGATAGGATTTTCTATTTATGTTTAAATTTTCATAAAATTCGGATCGAAAAATTATGGTTTCCGAGTCGTTTTTGTGAAATTTTGGGT
>JAIPRM010003990.1:612-24251 GCA_025469315.1 Stegophylla sp. TES_Ste_2020 | reverse complement strand
GATTTTGGCGCAAGAAAATTTTGAAAATGTGAAAAAAAATTTTGTACATTTTTCGAAAATTTTTTTTTTCTTATATTATTAACTTCCTTTGTTCAGAATCGTTTTACTGAAGAAATGATTTATCGTTTCTTTAAAATTTAATACGCTCGTCAAGAGAATACCACCCGTCGTGCGAAGTTCACCCATCGTGCGAAGTATGTCCGGCTTTTTTAATTTTGTTTTATTCAAATAACGTATTGTAAATAAGTGTTAATTATTATTTACGTGCGTATGTCGTCGCGTTCGTCAAGAGTGTTAGTGCGAATTAGCTGATTTCAAAACGTTCGAAAAATTTTGTTAACGTTTAGTAAAACTATTATGATAATTTAGCTACGTAGGTACTGCGCGCGCCGTATTGTTTTCTTTTTTTTTCCTGTCATTTATTATTATTATTATTTTTTTCTCCAAAATTATTGTAGTTAAACTACGTTTTGACGGTGAAATAAAAAAATACACGGTTATTGTGAAAAAAAAATAAAAATGTTATTTAATTTTTTTTTTTTTCAACTAATATTACTCAAACACACAACGTTTCCGCGTGGTACGACTTACGTTTTATTGTTATAATATATAGTATACAGCACGTACGCACCTACGTTCCTAGTTGTGAAAAATTAAATTAAATATTTTTAAGGGTACGCCGCATGGGCACCAGCAGAAATTTCATAAGGAAGGGGCATGATAATTCAAAAATTAAAAAGTACCGTATTACAAAACACATCAGAATTGTATGTTATTTATCACTGGGGCTGTAAATTTATAGGATAATTTTAGCTGGTTATAATTATAAATACTATAATTTGGTTAAGAAAAACGATGGAGCCCCATCCTTCTCTATCCTTTTCTTTCCAAATCAAACCTCCATCAAGTAACTCCACGTTTTTCCTAATATCAAATTAACCTAGGTTAAGACAGGGGTGCCATTTTATTTCATTTTTTTTTTTTTTTTTTTGAAGGCAGTGCCAAATTTTAGTAAGAACATTTTTAAATATTCAATTTTAATAATACCATAAGTATTAAGTAATAATACCATAAGTATCTATCTAAGACTTAAGAATTTTTTTTTTTAAATTAAATACAAAATAATATTATATTTAATATAGGAAGAACAGTAGGAAAATTTTCAAAGTCAATAGCAAAACGGTTGTTGATAAGTTCTTCGTTATTATCTCTTCGCTCCTATCATTACTATGTCGATAATACAATTTTTATAAAAAAAATACACCAGCTGTTGAAATTAATCTCTTGTTTTCGAGAAACAGTTGTGACAGATAAACAGAATTGATTTATTTTTTTTTTAAATTTCCACTTAAATCATTAAGTTCACAAAAAAAAAATTGTAGTCCGTTTCAGTTTATAATAATTATCAATGTACTTGTTTCTCAATAATATTAGCCTTGATTTTCATATATTTTCAATACTAGTTATCGCATTCAGATTACAATATTCGTAATACTTGAATTATTAAGATTTAATTTAAACTTACGTGAATAATAAAAAAATTTAAAAAAAAAAACTATCGTATGTATCCGTCCATAATATCAATATTGTAAACATTATAAACATAATAAATATTATAATCATTATAATTACGGCGTAAAACTTGCACAAAAAAAAAAAACGTAGATTACAAGCGTGCATTTTAGTTATGCCGTTTTTCCATGAAAATAATATGCAAATAAAAATATAGTCATGTGAATAGCATATCGAAACGAGTTTTAAAACGCATAAACAAAAATATTGCGTAATAATCGATTTAAATTAATTAGTTTATACATTGAACACAAACTCAAGTTATTGTGACTATCATCATAGCTAGCATATTTTAGATTCTGATCGAAGCAAAGGAGTTAGTGTTTTCACAATTATGTTTATTTAAGATTCTGAACGTAGTAAAGAAGCTAGTGTTTTTGCAATGATGATTATTTTTTTTTCTATATACACTATTATTTCGTATACTTGTCCGAAAGTTATGTGAAAAAAAAATTTGGAAATTTTTTTCAAACACATATTTCCTTTTATTTACTTATTGGTTAAAAATATATATATATATAAAGTTAAGTAAAGTAGGTAAAATTAAGTAAAGTAGAGTAAAGTAAAATTAAGGTAGTATAGTAAAGTAATACGAACACCAGCTTCTTAAGGAGTTTTGTATAGACAATTTTTATGCAATTTTAAGAAAATGAAAATCTAACAAATTTAAACTATTTGTTTGAAATGAAGTTTAAAAATTGTCCTGTGTATTTGCTCTTTTTTATTGTTGTGTAATCACGCTATTTTTTGTCGGATTTTGGTAAAAACTGTTTTACGTGAACATATTTCGCACGGCCTACATCAAAAATAAATTCATGGAATTTTCACACCTTACTAAGGAGAATATTACTTGTAAAGTAAAGTTTTTTTTTTGAAACTTGATCCAAAATTAATATTTTATAAACATTTGATATGTTAATTATAAGTTGAACTAACGAGTTTTTACTAGGAATATCGTTATATTTCTTGAAAATGACCAGTTTAATACGAACTCTAACTCTAAAAGATTATGAAATACAAAAATAACTTTTACAGTTTTTGGAGTTTTCAGGACAATAATTAGACGTAATAATATATTGTATAATATATTATTTTTAATACTTAGCATTATTCGTTTCGTATTTTTAAAATAAATGTATTATTGTAAATTCCTTTGTAAATTTCCAAAATATTCTTCTATACTTAGATGTTTGATGGAAAATTACAGTTGTGTTCATTTAATGAGCTGATATTGAAAATTGCATAAGTATTGTTTTTATGTATAATGCTCCACCTAAAATTGGTTTGCCCCACCTGACAATTTGGTCTGGCTACGTGCCTGCCGCGAGTGCGTATACAAGTGGAGAAAAATATCATAATCTCTAAATCAAAACCTATTTAATCTATATACCGCGAATCTAAAGTTATGACTAATTTAAACAGAATTTCAAATATTATACGATGTAGTACGCGTGTTTTATAGACAGTTATTTCACGCCAACGACGATAAGCGAAACGTATACGAGAGCACGTAGATATAGTGCTTTCACTTTAGTTTTTTTTTCATCGTTTAAAAAAAAAAAACTATTGTGAATAAAGGTGCCCCGAAATTTTTGATCGGAAATAAATTCTAAACGTAACGATCCATACATTTTGGTATCTGAGCGAAGCAAAGAAGCTAGTGTTTTTACAACGATGTTTTGTTTCTTTATTCATTAATTAATTATTATTATTTTACTTTTTTTTTATGTGTAACACGTTACGAACTCATTTTCTCATATAAATACTTGTGCAAAAGTTTTAATCAGAAACTTTTTGAAAACCGATTTTCTTCTAGATGCTATTTTAAAAACAAAACATTTTTTGAAATTTTTAATTTTTTTTCAAAATTTTGGAAAAATTATCAAAAATTTGACAAAAAAAAACTCAGGCACTAAATTTTTTTTTTAATCCAAATTTTATGAAATTTTAAACATAGATAGGCAATACTATGAGAATTTTGACACAAAAACATTTTGAATTTTTTTTTTTTTTTTAATAAAATTGTCTTTTTTTCTTATCTTTATTTATTAGATAAAAAAATTAAAGTAAAGTAAAGCAAAGATAAATAAAGTAAAGTATAGACAAGAAAGCCAGACATGCTTCGCACCATGAGTATTCTTCATTCCTCGGGTCTGATACTCTTGGTGGGCGAGTTAAAAAAGACGAATATTATTGTTCTTTATATTATTAACATACTTCACTCAAAATCGTATTATTGAAGATATGATTTATCGTTTCTTTAAATTTTAACACACCTATGAAAAGTATCTGACCTGAGGAGCGAATCCATTGTGCAAAGCATGTCCGTTTTTCTTTCTTATATTTTACTTTATTTATCTTTGCTGCACTTTACTTTGCTTTTTTGAGTGGAAATGTGTTCGAGAAAAATTTCATCAAGAAAACGAAAGACAAAAAAAAAAAATAATAATAATAAACTTTGACACTGACACAAGCTGATTTGTGGAATTCGTGTGATTTTCTATCTATAGATAACATTGAATTTTTTCCGTCAACTCCTTTTCTTTTTTTTTTTTTTTTTGCCGTCGGAATAATTGTCACCGTTGGACTGACAAGCTGTCTTATATTTAATCAAAAAAATAAAGGAATAATGTAAATAAAACTGGAACAACAACACTGAGTATGTTATAAAACAGAGTCGATTTTTAAGTAGGATTAATTTATATTTTTTATTTTCTACAAAATTATGTAGAATATAGTCGAAAAAATTAGGAAAAAGATCTTTTATTTATTTTTCTTCTTATTTACACGTTTTGAAACAATATTTTGTAGTTGGAATTTTTATATTTACCCCCCTCCCTCCCACCACTAATATTACTTAGCGCCAGCCCTGGGTACCAACCTGCTGCCAGATGATACATAATAGATAAATGTCAGCCAATATATTATCATATTTCGCGTGTAAGTACAGAGCATTCAATATTTCAATGTTACGTTTTCAATCTTAATGTGTACGTACAATTTGCGTTCGCGGTTGATTCGCACGTGTTACCGCGTCACCGCACACACGAAAATATGTAATTTTCGAGTTTAGTATTTTTCCCAATTATTAAGTGTCCTTCGAGTGGCTTCAATGTCGGTTCGTCATTTCGACCGCGAATAACACCAGACATCACAGGCGGCGTCAGTGTGATATAATATTGTGTTCGGATAAGACGGTTTCGAATCAAAAAAAAAGAACATACTTCGCGCCTTGGGTGGGATACTCAGCTGGTGGATGCATCGAATTTTAAAGAAACGATTAATCATTTCTTCGATATATTGATGATTCTAAACGGAGATTCAGTTTATTCGAAACAATTTTATTTAAAAACTATAGAGTTTGTTACGATGACAAATAAAAAAAAGATAGTTTCCGAGTCTTTTTTGTCAAATTTCGAGTAGTTTTTCCAAAATTTCGAGAAAGCTTAATGAGTAATTCGAAAAATGACTTCTTAAAAATATCACCTAGAGGTGAACTGTGATTTAAAAAGTTGCTGTTCGAAACTCTTAGACAAGTAAACGTGTACACATAAAAAAATAAACATCACTGTAAAAACACTAGCCTTTTAGCTCCAATCAAAATTTAAAAAAAAAAATATGTACATATATATATAAATTTCGGTACAATAAAACTTTTATGAATTCGAAAATCCGCGGTCCATGACTGATTTCGAAAGTTCTCTGTGACGCAGGCGTCCAAAAAGGTTGGGAAACACTGAATTGGAGTAAGGTGATCAAACAGGTGCTCATTAACATCCGGACGACCACGAAAAATCGTCAAGTACACGCGGTACCGGACACGCGCTCCCAGACAATACATTTCGTTTTATAACACGTATTTATTCGCCCACATCGGTACAAAATTAGAGTCGCAACGTTTACACAGTGCACTTGCAGTTCACACATGTGTTAACCGTATCGTTAGATTAGTGATTTTTTTTTGTATTTTTTCCGCGTTATTCTACATACGGTGTCGAAAGCGGACGCGGAAATTCGCGCATTTAAAACGTTGATTTTTCACGTCAAACGAATCGACTCTCTAAAACGATAATCGAATACGGGGACAATAGCAGGTAAGCCGTCTTTATTTTACGAATTTATCGCCAGTTGCACTCAGTTTAGGTTAGGTTAAACGTTATCCATCGATCTTACATAGTCATAGAGTAAACAGGAAAATAACAAATAGAATTTATTTCATTAATATGCATTTTTCTTTTTTTACAAAACGCATTTGTTTCATTTATTTTGTGGAGATATTTAGCTAATGTGATAAAACATAATACTCAAATTCATCCAGTTACCTCTATAACTTGTAAATATCTAAAAAAGAATAATAAAAAAAAAAAGAAAACCGTAAATGACTTGTGAAAAGAATAAATCATTTTCCTACCTATTTTTCATAACTTCAGAGTAGAGTGTAAAGTTAAGTAATACTAAATGTAATTAGGCTAGTGTTTTCACAATGATGTTTGTTTATATATATATATATATGTATATAATTTTCACACTTTATGATATAGAAATATTTGTCCACACAAGTTTCATTTTTTGAATCAATGTTTTCTTCTAGATGGTACTAAGATATAATTTTTCAAAATTTTCACATGCTTTTCCAAAATTTGAGAAACACTATCCAAAATTTGACAAAAATACCTTAAATACCTATTAAACTTCTTTAATTTAAACTTAAAAATGAACTAAGAATGAAAATTTAACTATAAATAGGTTATAATAAAAAATATTTTAGTGAAAAATAATTTTGAACATGAATTTTTTTTTTACGCTTCTTTTTCCTGTTCTTAGTTTATTAGTTTATAGTGAAAATAGTGAAATAAATACATGTAGAAAATTTTTTTTTTTGATAATAATAAAGTACTTTAAAATTTTTAAGTAAAATTGTCTAGTTATAAACTGAAGCTAATATTAATTTACATAGAACTTTAAGTAGGTATTAAAATGAAAAAATATATCTGTATATAATATTTTGTATGATTTTCAAATTATACTACGATCTATTAAAATTAATAATATTTTATACTAAATGTGATAAAATATTTGTTTGGGTAAAATCATAAAGAGTTACCTATTTCTATTTCTAACCGACTCAATTTTACTAAGTAATTAAAATTTTGAAAAGTAATGAAAAAAAACTACAGAGTGTTGTGTTAAGGGGCCTTATGTCACATTATACATTACAGTATGCGTTTTGTAACTTAATTATAAATTATTATTATTATTATTACGATTATTTTTTGTAATTTATTGAATCAAGTTAAATTGTTGTCGGTCGCGATAACCTAGGAAAAACTCAGAGGTCGATTTCAAGTCCATGATAATATTGATAGTTGACCACCTCTGTTGTGTACAGAATAGAATGTGATAAAATCTAGTTTTGTAAATTATCACAATAATTGAAGTTTGAGTCTTAAATCCGGATATTTTTCATAATCTACCATAGCGATGAGATAACGATAAGTACGGCACTACGGCGTCTTGTTAAAGAAGAATGCGCCACTGTTTACAATCGTTCGACCCTTAACAAAAACAAACAGAAACAATAATAACCGCATTGCAGAGGCATAAACTTTTGATTAATATTCTTTTTCTATGTAGTACATTTCTTATCGTTCTAAGTTTTCTTTTAAACATTTGTTAAAAGGCCATTTGCAATTAAATTCAGCGCACAATAAATATTTATTGTCAAATGCAATAAGAAAATTGTGTACGAACAACTACCCGGAAATTGACAAAAACGACTCGGAAACTATCTTTTTTTAATCCAAACTTTACGAAAATTTAAATATAGATACATAATAATATGAAAAATATGTTGGCGCAAGAAAATTTAGAAAACGTGAAAAAAAAAATTGGAATGTTCTATATATATTTTTTCACATCAAAATTGTTTTTTCCTGTTCTCAAGCAATAGTAGGGTATAAAATTGATTGATTACAGTATTTTTGTTATATTTATAATCTTTAAAAATTATAAGTCAAATTGTCTTATATAAACTGAAGTTCTAATCAGAATCGTTTTATTAATGAATTGGTTTATCGTTTCTTTAAAATTTAACACACCCATAAAAATATCTCCCGAAAAGCGAAGAATACCCATAGGCTTTTTTTATTGTTATCATATAAATTTTAGTCGATCAAGTATCAACACATGGTCTTTAGAAAAAGATGACCCTGAAAAAGTACCCCAACACGAAAAAAAGTCCTGGAAACAAAACTATGGATAAAAGAAGACCCGGAAAAATAGTTGGGATAAAATATTTACCAAAATATTATTTCTTGTTCAATTTTATATAGTTGTGTGTTGTACTTCACTATAATGTTTAGCTTATAATTTATAGAACTGGTTAGGTTAGGTGAGTAATGTAAAACGTTTGTACAGTAAAACGCCGATTTTCCGGACTAAATTAATGTCAAGGATGTTGCAGACAGGCAAATATCCGGATGATTGAAATGTAAAATTTTTAAATTAATATTTATTATTTGTAATGTATGCACATTGCACACGGGGAAAATGTATACTCGGCCCGGATATTTTAGGTTATAAAATAGGTCGTCGATTGTAAACTCGGCCCGGAAATTATTTCAGAATTTATTTATAATAAAGGTCACTGGTAATCTCGGTCCGATAATATAATATAATAAGCACAACATAACTTAATCTGAAAATAATAAATACCGTACTTATCTCGTCACCGTGAAAAAAAAAACGGTACGACGTTTCGTTCCTGAAAATGATATTGAGCATCGCTTCGCTCACTTCATAAAAACTCCACTCGAGCTTCGCTCTCTCAGCCGTTTTACCGTTCTCTGGCTAATGCTAAATGGTTCTCAAAAATAGTATAGGAAAATTAATAATATATTTATTTGAATTGAGTATACATGTCAATCATTTTTACTTAAAAATAAACCGTGCCAAGTTTACAATAGACCTTTTAGATTCTGAACGAAGTGACGAAGCTAGTGATTTTACAATGATTTTTTTTTTCTGTAAAAACTTTTACGTTTAGAAATACTAATCCAAAAATCTCGATAAGCAACTTTTTGAAACCTGATTTTCCTCTAATTGTTACTTTAGGGAGGTAATATTTTTTTTGAATTTCTTCAATTTTATTTTTTCTACCCAAAATTTGACAAAAAAAAACTTGGAAACCATCATTTTATGATTTAAACTTTATGAAAATTTATTTATAAATAGACAATAATATGAGAAATATTTTAGCGCAAGAAAATTTTGAAAATATAAAAAAAAAAATGGTTAGACATTTTTCTAACCATTTCTTTTTTCATTAATTATTATCTCCTATGTACTTTATTTATTTGATAAAAAAAAAAAGTTAAGTAAAGTAAAATAAAATAAAGTATAGACAAGAAAGCCGGACATACTTCGCACCACGGATATTCTTCGCTCTTCGGGTCAAATACTCTTGGTGAATATGTTGAAAATGACGACTATTATTGTTCTTTATATTATTAAGTTTTTCTCAAATTAATTATTTAGAAGCATAAATTGTGATTCGAGAAATTGTTGGGCGTTGGTCGAAACTTTTGAACAAGTATTTCTATACGAAAAAGTGTTTACAGAAAAAAAAATAATAAATAAAAAATAAACATCATTGCAAAAACACTAGTTTTTTCGCTCCACTAAGAATCTAAAATGGTATAATTTGGTAAATTTGGTATAATTTTTAAAGATTTCACCTGCGCTCATAGAAATGCCCGACAACCCAATATGTATATTACAGATTCTATAATATCATAACCTAACCAACATGATTATAAGTATTATGACGAATATTATATTACGTTAAAACATAGAATCAGAGTGTTAATGGTTTTTTATTAGTAACTGTATTTTCCATCGTTTGGTTTCATAACGAATTTTACACACAAGGATAAAGCAATTTTAAATAGATAACATATCCGAATAAAGTTTGTTTAATGTATAAAATGATATTTATTAAACGTGTCATTTAAACAGCGGCTGTGATATAAATTACTCATAATGTTTTTCTATTTGAGATTTTACTCGTGCGTAATCATTACGACTTTAATATGCTAATCGTTTTATCAATGCCATTCTTGAAAGTCGTTCAATTACCTTGCGATTTGAATCTAAAATACGTTTTCGTGTCACACCACAATTTGATCATTGAAAACGGTTAATTTAATCGACATTTATTATCGTATCTTAATATTATTATAAAACCGTATAGACTAACGTTTTCCAAACTTTTCCATCTGAGAAACCCTTAGAAAACGTTTTGTAATCGGTTGAAATCGTCGGAACACTATGCCAATTCAATCTTTGATTTCTCAACTCTTATGTGTACAATACGTTATGCAGTAGAGTAGTGAATAATTTGTAAGGAAACTTATTTCGTTTTTAGCTGTTTTTAAAACTTAGCTTTTTTTTTAACACGAAATTTGAATTATTATGTAACATTCAATTCAATGCTGAGGTTTAAAGGAAACTTTTCAGATCATTTAAAATTTTTTACTATTTTTAATCATTTATTCCTTTTAAAATTAATTTTAATGTTTTAAATTATGAGCGGACTGAAAAAGCTGTTATGATGTTACAAAGATGTTTAATTTTCTCTCTCTCTCTCTGGAAACACTTTTTCGCATATAAATACTACGTCCAATAGTTCAATTAGTAACTCTAAAGATAACACCCAGATGGTTCTTTAGAGAGGACACGAAAAATCTGTCGAAAAATTGACAAAAAATGGTAAAATATGCTACTAACGGTATTTTCATAAAATTGAAAATTGTTTTTTTTTAACATAACTTCAAAAATAATGTAGCTAGAAACTAGAAAATTTCACCAGCTATTAAAAGTAATCACGAGAACACTTCATAAAAATCTCAAAAACATTTATTCAATTTTGAGTTAAGTATAGCCTTTTGAAAATATTGGAAATTTCTCGTTTTTTGTAAGTTTTTATGTTATAAAATTTATTAATCTCGATAATAAGATTTGAAAATTCAATATGACCTCACTCACATATATGTCTGATTAATCTAAAAAAATCTCGAAAATTCTAAGTCGACTTTTTTTTTTCTCTATAACCGTTTAATGTTAGCATTTTGGCGGACTTTGTTATTTTTACCCAAAATTACCTAAATTATTAATTGATTTAATAATTAATTGAGATTTGATTTTGTAGCAAATACTACTTTTCAATAGAGTGTGGTAGAGAAATAATTATTAGACATAAGTGCGTTTCAAATCATTTTGATTTCAATAAAGTTAACTTATTCTTAATTTTTTACACTAAATGTACCATTTTTACTTTTTTCCAATTTTGGTTCTTTTTCCTTATTTTTTACATAATTTTGATGAAAATTTTCACATATTTCTAAATATATTATATTTCTACTATATTATTATTACCAGAAATAAGTGATCATTTCTACATAGTTTTTTTATTTACTAAATTATTTATAATTTACCGAAATTTGAAAATAACTTAACCATATATATGGTCGTAAATTTATTTTAGATTCTAAGAAGAACGACAAAACTATTATTTTTGCACAGATGATTTTATTTCTAAGAATATTTTTTTCATATTGAAATGCTTATCCAAAATTTTCGACCAGCAACTTTTTGAATCAGAATTTGGCTCTAAATGGTACTTTAAAAAGGACATTTTTCGAAATTCACAATAGCTAGTTTTTCCGAAATTCGGGGAAAACTACCCAAAATTTAATGAATGTTTTTATTTTTTTTTTTTTTTTTTTGGGGACACTTAAAATAATATTTTAAAGATTTATTCTGCCGCGAAATCCGAGCCCTACTAATTATTAACATCGGTATAAAATCGCAAGGACGTGTTTTTTTCCAGGGCAACTCGGCCGGTACGGAACGTTGAATGTACCAGGTCCGTGACCGAAGTGGCGTTGGCTCGATGATAGGGGCGCGGGCGATACGGACGGACTTCGTCAACGCGTTGGCGGCCGCGCTGTTGGCGTCGCTGGTGGCGGCGGCCACGTGGCCGTCTCCGGCCACCGCGGCCATCAACATGAACGCGCTGCGGTACCTGGGCGACCGGTACCGCGTGAACCTGATCCCGTTCCGCGAGGACCCGCTGTTCGGCGACCAGCCGATTCTGGACGAGTACGACTTCGTGGTGGTGGGCGCGGGCGCCGCGGGGTCCGCTGTCGCGCGCCGCCTGGCCGAGGTGCCCGGTTGGCAGGTGCTGTTGCTGGAGGCGGGCCACGAGGAGACGCTCGCCACGTCGGCGCCGCTGATCGCGCATTACTTCCAGTTCACCGCGTTCAACTGGGCGTTCCGCACGGAGGAGGAGCCGCACGCGTGCCAGGGCCACGTGAACAAGCGGTGCCTGTGGCCGCAGGGCCGCGGCGTAGGGGGCAGCACCATCATCAACCAGAACATGTACACGCGCGGCAACCGGCGCGACTACGACCGGTGGGCCGAGGCCGGCAATGCCGGTTGGTCGTACGACGAGGTGCTGCCGTACTTCCTGCGCAATGAGGACGTGACCATACCGGAACTGAAGCGGTCTCCGTACCACGGCGTGGGTGGCCCCATGCCGGTCAGCTACTCGCCGTTCACGTCGCGCATCGCCGAGGCGTTCCTGGAGTCGGCCGAGTTCGCGGGGCTGCGCCGGGTCGACTACAACGCAGACGGCAGCCACGTGGGCTTCTCCAAGACGCAGGGCACGGTGAACGCGTACGGGCGGCGCGTGACCGCGGCCAAGGCGTACCTGCAGCGCGTCAACCTGACCAACCTGCACGTGGCCGAGGGAGCGACGGTGACGCGCGTCATCGTCGACCCGGCCACCAAGACGGCGGTGGGCGTGGAGTTCGAGAAACGCGGGCACCGTCGCCGCGCGATGGCCCGCAAGGAGGTGATCGTGTCCGCGGGCGCGTTTAACTCGGCCAAGCTGCTCATGCTGTCCGGCGTGGGCCCACGCGAGCACCTAGAACAGTTAGGCTTACCGGTGCTGAGCGACCTGCGCGTCGGCGACAACCTCCAGGAGCACCCGGCGTACGCGCAACTCGCGTTCACCGTCAACCAGTCCGTCGGCCTGGTCCCGGACCGCGTGGCCCGGAACGGCATACGCGAGGCCTATCGGTTCCTGGACGGCACCGGCTGGATGACGTCGTTGGGCACCGAGTGCGTGGGTTACGTGAAGACCAAGTACAACGCGGACCCCGGTGGCGACGTGCCCGACATCGAGTACATACTACTGCCCATGCACATGGGCGCCGAGGAGGGTCTGGGCAACAGCCTGCTGCGCAGGACCATGGGCGTGCCAGACAAGGTGCACTACGATCTGCACAAGGGCATACTGAACAAGGATGGATGGACCATATTGCCTATGCTCATGTACCCGGAGAGCAGAGGCCAAGTATGTATTTCGCGATTAGATTATATAAATTAATATTTTTAGAATTTGAAATAATCAAAACACATTTTTTGCAACTTTTTAAAGCGTATTTAATTTTTTTTCTATTGAGCATAATATAGTGCATATTTTACCATTTTTAAGGCGAATTATAGCGCATATTTCATGGTTTTTTAGTGCTAGAAGTCACGAGTCCTGATTATTATTATTATTAACAGCGTCTGCGACCGTTTGACCACAGGTTCGTTTGAGAGACGCCGACCCATTCTCGAAACCCGTGATCCGGGCCAATTTCTTCGACAGCCCGGACGACTTGAACCGCATCGTAGAGGGCATCAAAATGGTCATCGAACTGAACAAGTCGCCCGCATTCCAGCGGCTCGGGTCCACCCAGAGCCTGCGCCCCGTGCCCGGCTGCCGGCACATCGAGTACGGCACGGACGCGTACTGGGCGTGTTGCGTCAAGAGGCTCACCATGCAGATGCACCACCAGGCGGGCACGTGCAAAATGGGCCCCGCGTGGGACCGGAATGCGGTGGTCGATCCGCAGCTGCGGGTGTACGGCATCGCGAAGCTCCGGGTCATCGACTGTTCCATAATGCCGACCATCACGGGCGGTCACACGGTCGCGCCGGCCTATATGATCGGCGAGAAAGGAGCCGATCTAGTCAAGTCCACGTGGCTAAAGCCACCGACAGTCCCGGCGGGCTGTTAGGACGCGATTCCGCATAAACACAATTAGGAGGGGGGGCTTGAGCTAGGAGGCTAAACCTCCTCAAAAACTACTCAAAGCCTCCCTCTCTTTAGAATTGTTGAGAATTACAAAAGGTTAATGTCTTTTTGGGGGGCTAAATCAATCAGATAAACATATTAGGACCTCCCGCTCAAAAAAAAAAAAAAAAAATGTTTTCCGAGTTGCGTTATGACGCCAACTGATGGAAGAAGGAGATATAAACCACCTCCGTGATTCTTTCTAGGAGAATCGATATATTTACGCGCGGAAATAAAAGCATGGTAATCCTTAATGATATTCCCGATCAGTGAATCAAACAATATGAACATATGTTTTTTATATTTTTATTTATTTATTTTTTTTTTTTACATTACTGTTGTTGTTAAACGAATAATCTATTCACTGATAGAATAATCTAAAAACTTTGTCACCACTTAATCGCGGGCGAAATTCTCATAAAATTTGCTATACTATGTTATTTTCATCAATATTGCACCACGGTAGAAAATTAAGAATAAATAAAAAAAAATCTTTAAAACTTAAAATACATGTTGTATAATATTAAAATAATATTTTCGTCTTAAATTCTACCGTAAAATGATGTATCACATCGTTCTTTCGTTTTTGGCTCCACCAAACATCACGGCGGTGCCAAACTGGTGAAAACGATTTCATATATCAAATTGTATGTGTATTCTGCATACATTTAAGTGGTAAAAATATTTTTAGATTATCATGAAAACTATTTATTCATTTTTTTTAGAAATCATTTAACACCAACATTATTTTGAAAAGAAAAAAATAAATAAAAAAAGTTATGTTCTTATTTGATGCATGATATTACCGTGTTTTTTTTCCTCCCTGTATAATATATATTGTAAATTAACAACGAAAAACAAAAATTTACCACTGGAATCCGTATTCAAAGGTTTAGACACCTTCTGCTCTCTATTGAACCTTCATCGTCAATAAATATGAAAAAAATTCACAGTAGGCTTTTTATTACAATATTTAATATTTATACAAAAGTCTAGGTTACTGAAATTGGATAAAAAAATATTTAAATAATTGATTATTTTAATAATATCACTTGGTGTGTATAATAAATAAAAATTAAAAAGTGCATGATATTTCGAATGGTAAAATCGTTATTTTATGTGATAATAACCAGATTCATCAAAATTCTTATTTTAAACGCTTATAAAAAATTGATTCATGATTTTCAAGATTTCCTTTCAAAGCCATAAATTATATATTTTAGGTAAGGTTTTATATAAAGTTTATGCTTCACCACTGGGTATAGCAAATTTTCCAATACATAACAAACGGCTTATATTTCATAACACTTTTGTAATGTACATTTTGTGTAATTATGTTTGTAAGTTAACAGCTGAACATTATCTTACGTATATGGAAGATGTATATGGATATTTCCGAGAAAAAAGTTGTAGAAATCGAGAGACAAACAATAAATTATGATTATTTACTATAGTGCCAAATTTAATCATTTAATGATTTCAACAGAAACTCAAACAGTTATCGTTTTATAGGTTCCGGTTTTGGTTTTTAAATATATATATTACACTATCCTAAAACAAATTGTGATTTCATTTTAACAAACTAAATTATTTTAAAAGAATTGAATAAGATGATATTTAACTTACCATTTAATTAATTTATTTTAATCACAAAATCTAAATATTTTTTTTTAAAAACTGCGTTATTTTTTTATGATCTATGTACAAATTCATTAATACTTTGGTTCCTTATTGTCATTTTCTATCGAGAAATTTTATTTTTTTTTCAACGCTGTCGAAAAACATTCCAATTAGAAATTTACAAAAATATTTAAAATCAACGATGATACTTAAATAATAATATTAGCTCATAAGAACCGAAAAGAACCTTTGAGAACCGATAAGAAAATATTATTTTCGGAATATAAGGTTTGGGTTTTGATTTAGGTTCTTTAATGTTTGATTTAAAGGTTTAGGCTCAATAATTTGGCCTAGGTTTCGTTTCGAAAACCAGTTCTTTTCGGTGGTTTGCATCTAGTGCCTGGTTTCCGCGTATTACCAAAGCACCTACACATGTACTAGTAGGTATTGTAAATTTTTGCAAAAACGATTGTAAAGTATAAATATTTCGTATTTTAATTTTTTTACCATCGAACTTTGTGACGAATAGAACTTACATGAATTTATTATTTCAATGTTTTTATGTATAAATTTGTATAATTTTAAACTTTATTAGTAAGAATAATCATTGTAATAATATTTGTTAATTGTATTTGAATATGAATAGTATAATATTATTAATTATTATAGATAAGTGGGTAGTGATAGAACCTAAACTTGATTGAGATCAAAATGTACCCACTATAAGCGTTGTGAATTATAAATTTATAACAATCACCTTGTTATTTTATATTATGTTACATAATATTACCTATATTTT
Organism: Stegophylla sp. TES_Ste_2020; assembly: GCA_025469315.1. Lineage (NCBI taxonomy): Eukaryota > Metazoa > Arthropoda > Insecta > Hemiptera > Aphididae > Stegophylla > Stegophylla sp. TES_Ste_2020. The sequence continues at coordinate 8,073 of JAIPRM010003990.1, read as the reverse complement.
TACATTTATTTATTTTATTTATACGTATTATGGTTAAGTTATTTTTATTTTAGACTACAGTACATGTTATATAATATGCCATACCGATTAAAAATAAAAACAAATAAAAATTAATAACGAATAAAAGTGTATTTTATGTTGAACTAAGGAATTTCGTCATAATACTAACTTTTAATGGTTATTAAAAAAAGGACTGTTGGTTATACATATAAGTATGTTTGCATTAAATTTTCAGCTCATAATATCCATACATTAAAATTTTACGAATTAAAAACTAACAAAAAACGAGGAATTTCCGAAATTTTCAAAATGTTGTACTTACCTCAAAATTAGTCAGATGTCTTTAAACATTTTATGAGCTATGCGCGTGCCAATTTTTAGTAGTTTGTGAAAGTTTCAACTTTCTAGCTTCTCTATTTTGGAAGTTATGTAACAAAAAAAAAAAAAAAAATACGAAAATTAGGGTTATGTCGTCGACAAATAATAATATTTTTGAATGGGAGAAGGATAAATCGTTGATAAAAATTAGAAATAGGATAGGAGCTAAATGAGATCCTTGAGGAACGCCAAATGTAATCAGGAATTGGGAGAAATTGGCCAGAATTTACATTAGCTTCTAAATATAGACTAAATACTAATAAATTAATCATTGTTGACCTTGAGTTGCGGAAGCTGTGTTGTTTAGGTATTATTTTCGTATTTAGAGTAGAAATAATTTGTTTCGAAATTAGCTCCTCGAATAATTTCGGAATAATAGATAAAATAGAAACTACGCGGTAATTAGTAATATTAGAAGGATCTTTTCCTTTAGGTATAGGGGAAACTAAACTAGTTTTCCAAATATCAAGAAAAACACCAGATGACAAAGAAAAATTAAACAGGTAATGAATTGGTGGAGCTATAACATATTTACGATTGATAAAAAATTCATAAGAAATTAAATCTGGGCCAGGACATAAATTTTTATTGATCGAGTTTAATGAATTGAAGATTTCTGAAAGTGAAATGTAACAGTAAGATAAAGGATAATCGAGAGAAAAAGATGATTTGGATAATACAGAGCGAGATTGAGAAGTGATGGTTAAGCTAGTATGCTTCGAGTAAACGCTAGAAAAGTATTTTGCAAATAAATTCGCAATTTCATTACCATCATCACCAGAAACGTGGTTTAATTTCATTAAACTAGGAAGATCGCGTGATTTCAGATTTTTGATATATTTCCAAAAAAATTGATGGAATTTATATAACAGTATTATAATATAATAGTATATTATGTTATATTCAATAATATTAAGATAACTATTTACATACGATAATAATTTTAGAACTAAAGACATTTCTAAGATACAGTATATATTGTAATTCAAATAAAATTTTTATAAATCTAATCGTGAATCATCGATAACGTTTAATCTGTGAATTTATTTTGACATATTTGATAAACAACTTATATTTTCCAATCAATGAGTGCCAAAAATTAAAAAATCATATATTTATATACACATAAATAATTAACACCATAAAGTAATGTAAGATTTGGAAACTGGATTTTTATTGAGTAAACATTATTATGTAAATATTACAATAATAAGAAGAGAAAATATGATATACTCTATATAAAACTAGTGCAATAATTATATATATTATTAACTCTTGTAAATTTTGTGTGGATTAACTTTTAATGATTTAACTTTTGCCAACTCCAACCTAAAATAAACAAAATTCAATTAATAAATACAATTTTCAAATTAGAGAGTCATTATAACATAGATAGACAATGTTATGAAAAACATTTTTGCGCAAAAATTCACACTACAGATATTCTTCGCTCCACGAGTCGGATATACTTGGTGGGTGTAAAGAATTTTAAAAAAATAATAAATCATTCCTTCAATAAGACGATTCTGAACGAAGGACGTCAATAATATAAAGAACAATAATAGTCCTCATATTCAACACACCCACCAACAGTACCTGATCCGAAGAGCGAAGAATATCCGTGGTGCAAAGTATGGGAAAAGTGCAAAGTTTTGGGAATGGTATTGAGAATTTTAAAAATCGACTCTCAAATTACTATATAGAGATTATACTAGCAGATGGAAACTTATGGACAAAAATTTCCATAAGAAAAATTGTTCAACAAAAAAAGCAAACAAGAAATTTAAATAAAAATGGCCCTACATTTTTTTTTTTACTTCGCTTAGAGTCTACTTTTTTTTCAGTCGCTATCTATGACTCATACTGTTTTAATTATACTTTATTTTGTTTTCAATTTTATGTTTGATTTTATGAAAACTTGACTTCCTTCAATTTTTTTTTCTAGATACTCACTTCATTTTCTTTTTCTTGATTTGTGTTTATGAATTCGTTTCTCTGTAAATAACAACATAAAGTAATTAATAAACTACATCACAATCATATTGTTTTTTTATATTGTTTTGATAATATTTTAATCTTAAATTTAATGCAGGTGTGTTATAAGTCTCAAATAAATTATACTATCATGCAATCATCATCAATATTTATCAAATACAATGTGTCATAGTAATCTTCTTATTTTATTTGTATAATACTAAATATCCACAAATGCTGAAATACCACTGGTAGGTGGTTAATATGTTCACATTAATTAGATACGATTTAAAATACAACCGTTAATTTCAAATTATTTATCTAACAATATTTCTGGGCCAACATATAGAGAGAATTGGATGGTAACAATTTATAACAACTTGGTAGAGTATAACTTGGTAGTTTTTATTATAATATTTACTAACTACTCACCTCCATATGCTCATATTCTCGTATTATTTTAGCAATATCATCGCCCTTATTAAAAAGAAAACTTTTTCCAAAGTTTCCAAATTTGTAAAAAATAATTTTATGATTCGTTCCTTCATCAAGTTTATTTCCATTCTTATCTATGTATTTAGACAAATCCATTTTAATAAACATTGTTGTAGAGTATTCATTTTTTAATAATTCAAACATCTCATCATATTCATTGGTACTATCGACGTGGTACATAAGACACAATTTTCCTTCATTGTCAGCATAGCTCAATATGTCTAAAAGTTCATTTTCATTCTGTGGTTTATAGATGATATTGACCTGTCAACAACAACATTTAAGATATTAACATATCTAATCAATTAAAATAATAAAACGTAGGTAAATGAGGATGTGAGTGAATTTGATAAATAACCTTAAGTCTTATACGTATTAATTAAGTAAAATAGTAATTATATACAATAAAGAGATCGCTCTTTTAACTCACTACTGCTATTCTAATTACTTGTATTATTACTGTATATTACGTCTACGAATTAAAAGAGTTTTCTTTATTAAATATCACTGTAATCTATATAAAGTAGGTGCCGACGTATGTAAATGTTATGATCAGTGGTGGCGAGAGAAATTGTATCGGTACATAATGGCCACACACACGGGCACTCATACACCACCAACATACGCGCCCAACAGTCACGGTGCAGCTGGTCCAAGGACGTGATACCGACCGTATGGTGCCGCAGACGTCGGGAAGTTCCAATTCAGACCGCTGACCGGATTGGAGGCTGGGCCTGCGGCTGAAGTGGCGACGCCTAAGTAATTCCATGACACCCAGGCCGAAGGCCAAAGTTAGGACCGTGTTCGAGGAACAGAAAAGGCGCGCTACAGGCACGTACCGAACTGAGGAATCGGTGCAGTACCGCCTCGACGTAGTTGTCCTGTGTTGTCAGGCCGACGTACTGTCGCCAGAAGAGACGCACCACAGAAGCACACCACACCACGGCCGGGATCCAGTTAACACTGACCGCCATAAGCGGACAATTCTTTTTTTCGCCATTAACTTACAATTTTTTTTCAACCATTTTAAAAAGCTATTATATCATACACAACCACTATAAAAGCCTAATAGGCTGAACTAGTCTCACAGGCCATAAGGCCGTCCTATCGAGTAGTAGTAGTAGCACAGTCCACATCAGTTCACATTAGCACTGCAATGTCACTGTGAAAACACTAAATACTTTACTTCATCTAGAGTCTATAATTTTTTTCAGTCGGTAATCATGGCTCATACTATTTTAATTATATTTTATTTTATTTTTAATCTTATGTTTTATTTTATAAAAACATGACCTCTTTCAATTATTTTTTCAGGATCTTTACCTTTTCATCTGTATAATCATCGTAATCATCGTCTGTGTATTCGTCTTCCTGTAAATTACACAATGAAATTAATTCACTACATCACAATCATATTGGTTTTTTGTATTGTTCGATAATATTTAAAACATAAATTTGATGGAGGTGAGTTATAAGTCTAAAATATATTATACTGTCATGGAATCATCATCAAAATTTATCAAATAACCATCGGCATCTGACTGTGACAGGTATGCCATCCTTTGTCACACCCACCGTCCTTCTTCACTATGCCAATTTCAAATCCATTCGAGACTCTATCCAATCCCAATCCCAAACCATGTTTTAGAAAAAATCCTTTTCTGAACTAAACCACATAAGACTACTAGCTTAACACCACCTCAACGGCTACAACCAAACGACAGCAAAAACTCGATCCACTGACCTGGGCAAACTTACCTAAACAACATATCTAACCACAAACACTACATGTACACCACATTTGACCCATTCTCCCCCACTAATTAAGCCGAAAGCCAGGCTTAATTTCAGGAACAACAAAGCAAAGCAAAGCAGCTCGCCATTAACATCATCATTCCGACACCAACAGCCGCACAGTGAAGACTTCAACTGCTACACCAGATCCAGCACGATCCAACCAGCACCGTCGCCCCACCGTTCGCCCACCGCTGTCACCAAGACAACAAGCATTTTGCCTGGAGCTATCATCGAACCAAGCAACGCTAACGTTTTCAGTCGCCTTCGCGAGACAACTTCGGTGGCCAGGTAAGCTGTTCGCGAAAGTGACAGTACTCTCCTCCGTGTTACCTCTGGTCGTGGGGCCACGCCCTCACATTGCCACAACAAACTCCGTCCAACATCCAAGTTCCCCCAACGCCATCCACCAACCAATCACATGACCCGATCAGCCCTTTTCAGAGCTAACGGCTTGCCGTAGAGCAGAGGACGGTCACCGGCCCACCTTCTTCCAACAAAGCACCTTGCGCATTATCACCACCCATTAGCGTACTTTTCTTGCTTGCTTCCACCCCTTTCCCTTCTAAAAACGTTCTTTTTAGAACGAGAGCAGTTAAAAACGGCCCACTATTTCGTCCCCCAGCGCGTAATAGTAACTGCGAAATATGAAAACATAACCTCTCCCAAATGCTAAATGTCACCCCCAAAGCCTTCGGGGAAAAAAAGCAGCCTCCTACCAGATTCCTCCTTTAAAGAAGAAACAACTCTTCCCTCACCAAAAAATGCAAAACAAAACTCTACCATTTCGATCAACAATAATACTCAATCTTCTACCACCAAAACCACCACTGATTCCTCAAACACTGCTAAAACTCACTCTGCCACAACTAATTCTGCCACCACTAACTCTTCTACCACTAACTCTACTACCAACTCTGCCTCCAACCTAACAACTGACAAGTCATTCCAAATCCATCCTCCCATCATCATATCCTCCACTGACCGGCAAAGAGCCACCTCCTCTATTAAAAAAATCCCACAATTTAAACCCGCATCACTGATCGTTACTGCATCGGCAAACGAAAACATTATACTAAAAACAACAGACGCCACTCATTTCTGACTTTTACAAAAACATATGACAAACTTCCACACCTTCAGCTTAACAAAAGAACGTACACTGAAGTCCTGAGGGGCATACCCACTGACATCTCTGACAACGAATTGAAAACCGAACATGAAAACCTTAACATTCAAGATAAATATATCTGACGTTACCAAAAAAACAACAGACCACTACCAATAAATCTCGTGCACCTTGAAGCTAACTCAAATGTAAAAGACATATTCTTCCTCAAAAACCTGTTTTACATACAAATTTCCGTAGAATCTTATATTTCCAAAGGCCCGGCCCAGTGCTAAAGCTGCCAGGGCTTGGGCCACGGCTCGTCCAACTATGCACATACGCTGATATGTGTAAAATTCAGTGGACCGCACAAGGCGAGCGACTGCTCTTTGTCCCCAGGCTCCGTTCCCAAATATTGTAATTGTGAGATCCCCACACAACGAACCACCGTGACTGCCAGACTTACCGCGAACAACAAAACATCTTCAACGCCAAACACGCCAAAAACTTGACTACCAATCAGACAGCCAAACCATCTCGCCCTCTTCAAACAACCCATACCTCCTCGAACACCGTATAGACTGTCACACCGCCTCGTCCACTACAGACAAACAATACCAACAAGGACACACCAAAAATCGCACCTGCCCCAAATACATAAACTTCTGAAAAACTTGCAGAAAAACTACAACCCACGCCCCTCCAACCAAAGACATGACGACAAGCAAACCCACGATCGATAAACTACGCCACTGCCGTCAAAAGTTCCTCTCCCTCTCCTGTGATTAACCTAAATTCGGTCTTTCAACTTCTTATTAACCTCCTTTATTCACTGACATCAAATGTGGATCAAAAAATTTCCAAACGAAAAAATTGTTTAACAAAAAAAGTAAACAAGAAATTTAAATAAAAATGTCACCGTGAAAACACTAAATACATTAATTCACTTAGAGTCTATAAATTTTTTCAGTCGCTAATCATGGCTCATACTATTTTATTTACATTTTATTTTAATTTTAATTTTATGTTTTATTTTATAAGAGCATGACTCCCTTCGGTTATTTTTCCAGGATCTTTACCTCTTCATCTGAGTAATCATCGTCTGTGTATTTGTCTTCCTGTAAATTACACAATGAAATTAATTCACTACATTACAATAATATTGGTTTTTTGTATTGTTCGATAATGTTTAAAACATAAATTTGATGGAGGTGAGTTATAAGTCTAAAATATACTATACTGACATCCAATCATCATCAACATTTATCGCATAATTACGGAGGTGCACGACGGTGCACTTGCACCCCTGTAATTATGTAGTGGGTGCAAAGATATACTTTTGCACCTGCAGAATCTTATGATACAATAATTAAAATTTGATTAATATATGTATTTGAATCGTGAATGTTAGAGAATGAACGCCAAGCACAATTGGACGAAATCCGATTATTCAGGAAAAAGAATTAAAATTTTCCGTTCCTTTTCTTTTATATTTTGATCTATTAAAACGATAAATGACAATGAAAAAAAAAAATCTAAAAATAAAATTTATTATAATATGAAAATCAATTAATGCCGAATTACCATGTACAAATCTAAAGATCTAAAGCCGAACGTAACAATAAAATCATATATATTAATATTACACTTATTTAATATCTATATAATATGTGTATAATACTGTAATATAAAATTAACATTTATATTATAAA
>JAIPRM010003989.1:0-24252 GCA_025469315.1 Stegophylla sp. TES_Ste_2020 | reverse complement strand
TTATATTATTAACTTCCTTCGTTCAGAATCGTTTTACTGAAGAAATGATTTATCGTTTCTTTAAAATATAATACGCCCGTCAAGAGAATACCACCTGTCGTGCGAAGTATGTCCGCTTTTTATTTTTTTATTTAATTTTTTTTTTAACGCTGGTAATCACGATTACAAAATCTCTGCTCAAAATCATTTTATTGAAGAAATGATTTATTGTTTTTTTTTAATTTAACGCATCCACCAAGTATCACTCGTGGACCGTAGAACACCAATGGTGCTTTCTATTTTCTTTTATTTGTATACATTTTATTATATCCATAAACACTTGTTCAACATTAGTGACTAGCAAATTTTTGAATCAGAATTATGCTCAAGAATGTACTTTAAAGAGGTCATTTACAAATAGAAAATAAAATAAATGTAATACTTAAATAAGTTCATATGCAATCCTTTTGGTGTTAATTTTATTATTTCAACAAAAGTGCATTAGGTATCTTGGTATATACTAAAGGATATCTGGAAGTATATTCCTTTACTGCTCTTGGCCTGTTAACTATATTTGTATTTTAAATACTATTCATACATCATAATATAATAATATTTTTTAAATTTATACCAGCGATTCCCAAAAGTTTTTGACAGACCTTTGGACCTAAAGATTTCTCATGGTGCTTTTCCTAATAAAACTACAGAGATTTTTGTTTTTTTGTTTAAAATTGTTTAAACATGCGATCACTGTTATGAGGTATCTTTTATAATTTTAACAAGTTAAAGTTACGCCTGTATTTGTCAATTGCATCATTAAGGTTGACTTTACAAATTTAACACCTATTATCAAACTTAAAGAGAAAAACATTTTAGAGTGAATGTCATATGATTTTTGTGAAATATTGTTTGAGAGAAATTACAGCTATTTAAACAATATAAAACTCAAACATTGAAAAATCTTTGTCTAGAAGATAAATTTACAAAAATGATATATTATTTCCTAGAAAATGTTCTTCTTTTTGATTTTAATAAACGGTGTTTAAGCTCTAAATTCAACCTAAACAGTACAATTGGTGTTGCGTAGCTTAATATTACTATATTGTTCATTAGTTGAACATAGGTGACTAATGCAGGTGTAAAATATAGGTTATTATTTATTTTATATCTTAATTATTTATTTTTGAACCACATAAAATTTGGTGACTTGACAACCCTGTAACTACACGGTGGTGTCCTAGGTCGCCGCGGCGCACTTTGGAAACCTCTGATTTATACCATATATGGATAATAGCTGGACTAAAAATAAAGGGCCGTTCAGAAAAATAATCATTATTTTCCAAACAGCTTTATTGATCTTAATCATTTTGCAAGTTTTTTCCTGTTCACAGATTTTTTATGATGTACATTATTTTTTGTATATATATATATATATATATAAACATATTTTTTTTTTTATAAAACTGACAATTATTATTGTATATTCAACATATTGAGCTCTGCTCCATAATCGGTTTATTGAAGAAATGATTTATTGTATAAATATTAGACTGTTTTTTTTTTTTTTTTTTAAGAATATAATTTTTTCTTTTTGTGATGATTTTCCACTTCTTTTCAAGCTTAAGATTAGAGAAACAAATTTGAAATTTTTTTTTCACATATGAGTACGGTTCCCATCTCTGCAGGTTTCACCCGGATATTTCGGTTGTACAAGTAAATCTACGGGCGAGGGGTCTAGTGACTTATTCTCCGGGTGGTCATAAAAAAAGTACTATAATAAATTTATAATGAATTTTCGGTTACAAAAACAATAAATTTATTTCAAAGAAACAAAATAAAACTCAATTTATTGAGTTTAAGTAATATTATGTCTGTTATTATTTGCTCATATTAATATTTCTTGCATTACCTACCTATTTCATCTCATAAAATTATGATATTAGGCTATTAGTAGACTTAGTTTCAGATTCCAAATGTTTTTACAATTATGTTTATTTTTTATTTTTTTCTGTGAACACTTTTGTATGGAAATACTTGTCCAAAATTTTCTACCAATAACTATTTGAAGCTGGATTTGCCTCGAGTTGGTATTTTGGAGTGGTCATTTTTTGAATTTCTCAATTCTTCAAATTTTTTGGGAAAAAAACACCCAAATTTTGACAAAAAAAGACTCAGAAACCTCGAAAAATTGTGGTTCAAAAACTTTTGAACTAATATTTCTATACAAAAAAGTATTTAAATAAAAAAATAAAAAAAATGTGGGGCATCTTACTCACCACAGATATTCTTCGCATCTCTTGTGGAATACTCTTGGTGGGTGTGTTGAATTTTAAAGAAATTATAAATAATTACTTTATTTAAACAGTTCTGAGCTGATCTTCAGTTATTATACAATAATAAATTATCATTGTCAATATGATTAACAATTGTTATTTAATATTAAAAATTAAATTATAAACGCAAGTGTGCATCGGGTCTAAACTTGAATATTTTTTTCATACGTCGAGTAATCGACCAACACTTTTATTTAACAAAATAATAAACAATGTCCACTTCACATTTCGTGTATGAATGAAAAATTTTGTATAATATAATATTATTACGCGACAAGGCAAAAAAATCTGCCAATATTCGTATTATCCATCATAATACAAATTTTAAAAGCTTATATAAAAATTAAATAAAGCCAAAATTTATGAGAATTTAAATGGCTTTTAAAAAAAAATGTTGACTTACGATTAATGATGTTTCTTTAGTAGGTTTCGCTAGTATAATAATAAATATGGATATGCTTTTATTAAATTATCCGATTTCAATATTATAAGACCAAAATTTTATAAAATAAAACCTTTTTTTCGGTATTTTTAGTAAATTGTTTCAATCAAAACCTTGTACAATTTTTAACTATTTGTCCGTGGAAAACTTTCTTCCTCCAAAATATTCGTTATTAATTTGTATTTCATAAAGTTTGACCGAACCAATTATTTTTTTTATGCGTTGAGTCGTTGAATTATGTAATTTTATGTAAATGTAATATTAATGTAGTCCGCCAAAATGCTAACTTTAAACTGTTATAAAACTGAAAGATGACTTACGAATTTCGAGATTTTTTTAGTACCGTTGATAATTCATATGAGTATGTTTGTATTACTTTTACCGGTCTTAATATCAAAATAGTTAATGAATTTAAAACTTATAAAAACGAGAAATTTTCAATATTTTAAAAGTTCTATATTTAACTCAAAATTACTAAATTATTTTTGAAATTTTTATGTTGCATGCGTGTCACTATTTTAAGTATTTAGTGAATGCTTCAAGTTCCTAACTACATTATTTCTGATGTAAAATTAAATAACAAAAAGGCTGGCCATGGATATACTTCACATATGGATATCCGGGCATTATAGGTTGTTCAAACGGTTAAAGAGAAAAAAGATGAATTAGACATATATGTGAGTGAGGTTTTATACTAAATTTTCAAGTCTTAATATTTAACATTAAAAATTTCATTAAATAAAATCTAACAAAAGAAATATTCAGAATGACACAATATCAAATACAACAAAATCATATATAGGTAATGATAATAATAATAAAGTAAAAAAGTATGTACTTCGCTCGTCGGGGTGTTCTTCTCACGTCTGGTGGAATTCTCTTGACGGGTGTATTGAATTTTAAAGAAACGATAAATTATTTCTTCAATAAAACAATTCTGAACAAAGGAAGTTAAAAATATATTAAAAAAAAAAAGAAAAAAATTCGGACTACCGGGTTAGTATCGAACCCCGGCACTGTTATGTCATAATTAGGGTCCAGATTTGTATGCATTTTCATATTTGTTACGAGTGTATGCAGCTCAACGGGAGTAAGAAATGTGGATGATTTATGTAGCAGAGAATGCATAGAAAAATTTTTAATTTGCATATAAATGCATATTTTAGGGATGACGGCATATTTGAAGAATTTTGCATATTTAAGCATATTTTATAGAAAAGTTCATTAAACCAATTATTTCATTTTTATTTTTATCTTAAATTCTAGATTATGATTTATGAGTTTATGACGTTTATTGTTGGGAAATAAATTGTACTCCCAAAATCTTATATTTTTATACAGTTTGTGTTAAAATCATAATCTCCTTTAGGCTCGCTGCACATTTAAGTTAATTTAATGCTCGACACCGCGATAACGGCGAGGTATATTCTCAAATTTTCACGCATGTCACCATTGATATTAATACTAGTATTTATAATCAATGATGTCACTAACGTGTCTCAGCGGTACCGCGGTACAATGCATTTGCGTCACCGCACGTCCATGTATTAATTTTCTTTTATGCACGTTAAAGTGCGTAATTTTAGGTAAAACTAACGAATTTCGTCAAAATTCTAATTTTAAATGGGTATAAAAAAAAAGTTGCTTAAAGATTTTTGAGATTTTTTTAGGTCAATTAGACATATATTTCAGTGAGATCATATTAAATTTTCAAGTCTTAATATCAAAAATCAAAAATTTTTTTATATAAAAAGTAACAAAAAATGAGAAATTTCCGTAATTTTCAAAATGCTGTCCTTAACTCAAAATTGATCAATTCTTTTTGAAATATTTATGAAATGTTCTCGTGACTATTTGTAGTAGGTAATAAAAGTTTCAAGTCTCTAGTTGCATTATTTTAGAAGTTATGTCAAAAAGTAATTTTTAATTTTACGGAAATTTTGGTAATTGCGTATTTTGCCGTTTTTCGTCAATTTTTCGACAGTTTTTCCCCGTTTTTGAAAAAGTATTGAGAAATTGGAAAAATGACCTGTTTAAAATACCATCTGGGTGTGATTCCGGTTCGATAGAGATACTGATCGAAACTTTCGGACAAGTATTTCTATACGAAAAAGTGTTTCCAGAAAGAGAAAAAAAAAAATTAACATCATTGTAAAATCATAAGCTTCTTCACTTCGTTCAGAATCTAAAAAAGGGGGAGGATGATGGTAGCCTGTTCGTGGTTTTCTCTGTATATACTATTTTGATGTCCAGATTCTACTATCAGAAACTACCAAAATAGCAAAAGAAATACCATCACTAAGGCGCTAATTCCTAGCATGTACAACACGCACAGTAATATTCGTATACCGTCTATCTATACTAAATTTTTCATAAATTTTGAGTTAGAAAAAAAGTTTCTTATGTTTTTTTGACCAATTTGTAATAGTTCTTCAAACGTCAACAAAATTGTGTTTTATTTCCGCTATATTATGCAATTAAGATTATTATTTATATAAGACATAACGTCTACCATAAAATCATTGCAGAGTCGCATTTAAATACATTACGAGCTATGGTTTGCCGACCACTGTGGTAAGGTATTTTTAACACTTTCAAAATTTAAGCAATATTTCTTTTAGGTAATAAACAGAATAATCGGTGTCTATTAAAATATTCTTGTAAAATAATTATATGCCGTGCATTGAAATTTTAAGCTCTTATGGATAAAAATTATCATAACTAATTAGAATGTAAATATGAATTGACTTATTTAATATGAGGTAAGCATATATTCAATTTTCCTTCTGTTAAGGGGTTTAAAATCGGTAATTTTCATTTTAACGAAATTCCCATGTTCTAAGTTTTAAAATGATCTGTTGAATCAAATTTTCTTTTATGTACGTTAAACATAGATACACGTTTATGTAATTTTAGGTAAAACTAATAATTTCATTAAAATTCAAAATTCAAACAGTTATAAAGAAAAAAGTTGACTTACGATATTTGAAATTTTTTAGGTCAATTAGACATACCTAAATGTGAGTGAGGACATAGGTACCAAATTTTCAAGTCTTAATATCAAGCAATAAAAAATTCATTACATAAAATCTAACTAAAGCCAGAAATTTAAAATATTTTCAAAATGTTATACTTAATTTAAAATTGATCAAATGTTTTTGAAATTTTTATGAAATGTCTCGTGATCATTTTTGGTAGTTGGTGAAAGTTTCAAGTTTCTAGCTGCGTTGTTTTTAAAGTTATGTTAAAAAACTGTTTTCAATTTTATAAAAATTCCGGTAATGACATATTTTGCGTTTTTTTGTTAATTTTTCGACAGGTTTTCCGCGTTCTTGAAAAAAATATTGAGAAATTTGAAAAATAACAATTTTAAGTACCATCTGGATGTGATTTCAGATCTATAGAGCTGCAGATTGAAACAGTTGAAAAAGTATTTATACGAAAAAATGTTTCCTGAAAGACAAAAAAAAAAAAAAAAATAAACATCATCGTAAAATCATAAGATTCTTAGCTCCGCTCAGAATGTAAAATGTAAAATGTGTGTACTTCACACCTTGGGGTGTTCACACCTCAGGTGGGATACTCTTGACGCATGCGTTGAATTTTAAAGAAACGATAAATAATTTCTTTAAAAAAATAATTCTGAGAGGAGCGTCAAATAATAATTATCAGTTTTCAAGAATTAAACTTAAATATTGAACTAAAAATTATTTTCTTATACACAACGTTTTTGAAAAACAAAAATTGATTTTCGTTTATTCATTTACTCTTAATGAGTACTTCATAAATAATTTCAAATTACAATAATATATAAATATTATAGTAAAATAAAATAAAGCGGCCCCCAGAGGAGTGAAAAATACCCAAGGTGCAAAGTATATTCGGATTTTTTTTTACTTTTATTCCTTTTTATTTGGGATTCGCCCTTGAAAAATTTTATTCGTTTTTGATAAACATATCTTTATAAAAGCATAATTTTATTTTACGATGAAAATTTTATTATTTTCTAACATGAATTTATAATAATAATAGTGTGTTTTTTTAAGGCAATGTTATGAAATTTTTTTTTTTGTTTTGTGACATCTTAGTATTTAAATTTGAGGTGCATACACTGAATTTGGAGGTGGTAAGCATCCTTTGAACTTCCGTGATTTGCACCTATGGTCACACATGCCATTGTTAAATTTATTTGTAGTTATTCAATACATAATACTTAAATACGACACCTAATACTTGTGTAAGTTTTAGTGTTTGTTGGTACCTATATTAAAAGCACGATTCCGTACATTTTACCTTTTTGAGAACAGGATTCCGTAAGATTTTTAACAAATAATAGATTGTCAAATTTATTTATCAATATAATAATATAATAATAATATAAATAATAATTATTCATCAATTTGTGAAATTTTCAAAATATATCGTACATTTAGACATATCAAAATGTTATCGATATCATCGGAAAATTGCCACTCTTTTAGTATTTTTGGCGTCTTATTTTCGAACGTGTTTATTGCTTTAGATAAAGTGCAATATTTCACTTCCTATTACCCAGTGACCACGAAACGTACTAGATATATAACGTATATAAAATTTGTGCATCATAAAACTAAAATGTAAAAAACACCGTCTACAGTATTTATTTCATATGATATTAATTATTTTATTTAAAAAATGATCGATCTTATTACCTTCACCTTGAAGACTTGAACCAAATATTTGAAACCAATAGGTTTAAACTATAACAGTTAAGTACTGAATGCAGAAAGTTGATAGAGGCCAATAATGAAAAAATAAAAAATAATATAAAATAACAGAATACTCATTGCTTAAGTTTGGTACAATATTTTTATTAAAATTCATCTATATAATAACAGTGATAATAATTAAATAGCTTATAGTAATAATAGTCTATAAATTTAAATTTTGTTCATCAACGTAGTGTTATAAAGATGTAGAAAAATAAATACATGCTTATATTATTAACTAGGTACTAATTGGTGTGTCTAATAAGAATTAATAATAATAAACAACAATAAATATGAATAAAATAAAACTGAAAATTATAAATTTATAATGTAGTACTTTATAATTAAAATATTTGAATAATAATTGATATAAAATAAACTTATTCACGAAAAAAGGATTTATTTTTCTATAATACATGTAAATAACCAATTAACAAGAATATAATTGAGGTAATTGACTATATAATGTCATAATATTTACCGTAATGTGAATACCTAATTAAAGTAATTTATTGTTAAAATATATTTAAATTACAAACACGCTCAAATTAATTTCATATGTTTAAGAAGAAGGTAGTTAATTTTTTTATCATTTTACTGAATTTCTGTTACGAATAAACTTACTTATGGTATGTAATAAATTAATTGTTTTTAAAGTAGTAATAATACTTAATAATAAAATTTAATAGTTCTAAAAGATATGATTTTTACATATAAACGTAGTAATGGAATATTGATGTATCAAATTATGATTAGAGAATATTAAAATGGTAGTTAACTTTTTAGCAAGTCAAAATGATGATGACTGATGAGTAAATTTTCATTCTCATTAGATATCATGCTAAACTAATTTTATTGTATTTTCATATTAATAATAATTTTTAAGAAAATAATTCCCCTATAATAATATAGTTAAAACTTAATTGCCGATTATTATGCATGACTCAGTTGATTCTGATGTAAACCTTAAATTGCTTGGTCAACTTAAAAGAAGAAAAACAAAAATAAATCTTAATTATTATTATTTTTTAATTTAAATACTTTTAAGCGGTGGCTCACTGGAGGAGGTAAGTGATGTTAAATTTCATATAATTAGTTATTATAGAACCATACATTTGATTTAACTTGTGACGTTTATAACACGTCATAATGATATACATTTTGATAATATTTACCATATTATTCTCTGTTAAAAGTTTAAAAGCTGAATATTGAAATAAGGTATAAAATATGATATTTTTTTTCATGAAAACTCACTAAAAACGCAAAATATGAAATGCATGGAGATGATAATATAGTTATAATAGGAAAAACTTTGATTTGTTGTAAACTATATCAAAATTTTTCGAAAAAATCAAAGTTTACTCCCATACTATTCTTTTCCTACGCGGCTACGCATGAAAATAAACCAAGTTACATAAATAAATAAAACCGTTTTCTCTCATGCAGATTCTAGATGAGAGGCTGATCTGTGGTGTAACTTGTGGAGAGCAAGGCCATAAAGTTTATAAGAGACTAATATAATAAGAGAATGATTGTATCTGCCTCAAATGTTCACTAAATAACCACCACAACTTAAATACGTCACTTTTTTCAAAAACAGAATAGTGAAAATAAAATCATTTTGTAATTAATACATTATTTTTATGTAAATATTTTGCTATGGTATAAATTACTGCTATGCTTATTAAATATTTCATTACCTATCATATTTATTTATAGTTTTATAACTTATTAAATACCATCACCATAAAGTATTATGTATAACGATAATAATTTTAATTATAAGATAATACCCTATACCTATCTAAAATATTAATGAGTCAAAAATAAGTCTTTAAATTTTTTCACTTTGATTGTTTATTATGAATTTACATAAAACGTTGAATAAACTCGATTTATTATCGTGAATATAGTTTTAAAATTTTAATTCCATTAGAAGTAGGAACCTAATTTAACTAGAGAAACTAGGAATTACTGCCCTTTCCATATATTCATTTTCTTATATATATTTTTCTTTACCTAACTGTTAAACCGCCAATTGCTATCAGTAAGTATATGCATTATGATGTTGCTTTTACCATTACCAATATTTCAACAATAATTACTTTTTATCATCGTTATCACTTTCTTCGTCGTCTTCATCATCGCTATTGTTCCCGTCTTCGTATTCATCATCACTGTCCTCCTCCTCCTCATCATCATCCTCTTCTTGATCGTCTTCTATATCATCATTGTCGTCGTCTTTGTCTTGAATTTCTCTACCCCAGTTCTTATTGCTATTAATACTACTATGGTTACCCAAGAAGCTATTACTCTCAATGAAACTATTTGTTTTATTATTATCATTGAAATTTTGGCTCTCAGACTTAACTTGACTTATATTTACATTGTTTTTGATCCCATTATCCAAGAAATGTTGAGTGCCATCAATATCGTGTCGACGGTATCTACCTCCAGTATTAAGATTACTACTATCATAATCGTCAATACTAGGATCTTTAATATCGCCTTTACTAATACTACGTTGATTTGGTTGGAACTGTGGATGTTCTTTTTGTTGCTTCTCATGTTGTTGATGCTTTTGATCAGCTGCTTTCTCTTGATCTCTATTACCGGCCCTCCATCTCCTTCTACGTTTTCGTAAACGTCTGCCACGTACCCTAAAGTCCCGGCTTCTGATCCCATTACCCACACCAGTAAAACACTCAGTTGCCAGATATTGTGTGACATAGCTGTATATTGAGTGAAGTAACTGATCGTGGTTATTTACCGGAGAACCATTTTCTGTATCTAGGGTCATTCTTGAATTACTTAAGTCAGCATCAGGCATCACAAGTTGTGATATTCTAATAGCTCCAGTTCGCATAGGAAATCCACCAGTAATTTGTTCTCCGGATAGTGTTGAATTGCCATTTCGTCGTCCTAAAGTACTGCTAAGCCCAGAAGGTACGTACTGTTGCTGTTGTTGTTGCATAACTCCACGGACCAGCATCATAGAGTGTTGTGGGTGTATATTCGTATCCGCAGTGCCATGTACTACCAATAAATTTATCCCTTTCCCGGATGAAGATGGTGATAAGGAAGATTTATTCATAGGTGCTGTTAATGGAATTAAGTCAGAACGATCATATGACGTCCAAGAATCTCCATCGAATCCACCATAATAACCATAATATCGTTCAGAAAATGCCGATGCTGAAATACATTATCATATTTATTAAATAAAAGGATAATAAAAAAAAAATGAATAAAAATACTTACTGTATAAGTGCCATGAATATATGGGTGACATAGACAGAGCGCACTTGAACGAAGAGCGAATAGCCACGGGTTCCTTAATATTTCCTGCATCACTGCTTCTTCTTTCTATGGGTGCACCACCATAAATAGTTTGCCATAAAGCCATTCGGGTGACAGCGTAACCACCATAAACTGATGAAGGAGTCGATGGTGTTGTTGGTCCACCACCCAATAATGCAACTTTATTTGCATCCACGTATGGCAACCGAAGTGCCTCAGTGTTTGTTTTTGTATCACTGGTACTTCTATGATCTCTACGACTTGTCTTACTACCGCTATCTCTATAAAAGTCATCTCCTCGGCGACCGCCTCCATAGTCACTATTATCTCCACCATTGCTGTAGTAATAATAATAATAATCTTCATCATTATTTTTGTCGTTATCATAGTATTCGTCGTCTTCGTCATAATAATCATCATCACTGTAGTATCTTCTATTTGATTGAGATGTTGATGAGAACCATGTAGAACGATCACGGCTACCACGACCTCCTCGAGGGCGATCTTCGGTGTAATATCCTTGTCCGCCATCTTTGAAATCATCACTTGTAGTCGTGGCACTTGAAAGTAAATACTCAACCGCCTCTAACTGATCTCGGAGGTCTGAAGTGCCGAGAAGTCTACCTAATCCATCGTCATCTTCATTACTGTTATTTCTACTACCATCGCCACTATCACCATAATTTAATGCCAATAACGATTCGTAACCTCTAGCCCACGTGCCTCGGCCTGTATCAATCACAGCCACAACGTACTCATTATTATTGGCATCTTCATTGTCGTCGTGATAGTAATCATACGATTCATCATCATAGTCGTCCGAATGACCGGAAGAGTAATATCTCGTAGATGAAAAACGACGATCTTGATGTCCTCTCTGCCTTCGTCGATCCCATTCATTTCCACTGTATCTAGCCCCTGTTGTGCGTCCACCATCTCCTAAAAATGTTTTGCCTGAACCTGAACATAGTAATCCCGTGGTATAACTTAATCGATCGGCAAACCGATCAGTAATAGCTTGTGACCCCGGGTCAGAATTGATCACCACCAGCATAGGATATAATTTCTTGTACCGATGTTGGCGCTGTGGCTTCCGTTGACGTCTATGTCTTTTTAATCTATCACTAATATCATCCTTAACATTATGCGATGATGAAGATGATGACGATCGTCGTCGTCGATGATGATTGTGCGTGGTTGAAGACCTATCACTGGTACCAGCAGTTGTTGTAGAAATTATATTACTAATGGAACCACTAGAGTGACTGGCATGGTTTAACATAAACTCTGGACGAGGGTCAGCTTCAGGATCATAAACGCCAAGTGGTAGGTACAATCGCACCTGAGCGACGGTCAAGGGATCTGAATCTAGACGCTTTCTAGATGGATAATGTAGATGTTGATCACCCCCATTACTATAATAATCGGCTGCCGCTAACGGATCATTAAAGTTCAAACCTCCTGAGGTGGTCAGTTTTCGTCCACCAGAAAGTCTTAACTGGAATGTTCTGGTTCCTGGTAATAACACTCGATTCGTGTATTTGTCCTGCAATATACGTAAAAAATATTAGTGTTAAGTTTTACTACGTCATATAAAGAGTTACCTGTAGACGAGTGTTATTTTCTAAAAGTGAAATGAACTCAAATGAATAAGAAGAATCTTTTGGCCATTTTGATTCATTTTTTGTTTCAGATACACTGTCTACCCCATCGCCAACACCACTACTCTCGCTGTTGTTTTCGTAGTCGTTATTATCATCCACTACAAGTCTGTGTAATGTAACGTACGGTACTGATGGACCAAGACACATTAATGCGTAATGACTACCATCCCGAGAGAATTGAGCATCATAGTATGTACAGTGTCTTATTGTCCCGCGATTCTGCATTTCTTCTTGTTGTCGACTATTTCGCTGTTGACGACGTTCTGCTTCAATATGTAAAATGAACATTAAAAAATTTAATTAAAAAAAAAAAAAAAAATACATAATACATATTATATAATAAAATAAATAATTAACTAAGCTGTGAATTTTATTAAAATATAGTAATTTATATTACCACTGACGTTTAAAACATCAAAGTAGATATTTAACAGTTATATGGTAAGTAAAAATATCAGCTTTTTTTTTTATTATCCAATGACATTTGACTAATATACTAATATTATTCATGATTTAAATTTAGTGTTATTTAAAAAGTTCCTATTTAATAAATTTTTTTTTTTTTTTGTTATCTAATTTTTTTATTTTTATTAAGAAAGTATAAATGAATTACACATATTTTATAATATAGAAATACCTTCTGCTGTGGCCTCCTCCTCTTCGCTGTCTTCTTCTTGTTCTTTTAAATGCTCTAACCGTTCACGCTGTTGTTGTCTCAACCGATTATCCCGTGCCTCATCCATTCGATTCTGTTTGCCACCAAATTCACGTCGTTCACGCTTTCGTTTATTTCCAGTGGAGCCTATATCACAGCTTAAACACAAGGGTCGGCTACGAGTGTTGTGTCGAATAGTTTTGCGATACTGTTGTTGATGATGGTGACCTACTCGATAACTCGCATCAACATTGGCCGATGTCGAGGAAGCTGCAGATGTGAACTTGACTGCGTATAGGTGACGATGGTGTGGAGCACCACGACCGGATGGAATGGCAAGGAAGTATCTATAAAATATAATGGAAAAAATATACTATATAATTATAATCTTATTATTAAATTATTATAATTTCTTGCAAATTACGCATATTAATAATATAAATAATATGATATAGCAAAAAAATACATATTTTTTAAGTGATTTATCATCCGGAGTATCTTGAGTCAAAAATTAATTATCTTAGTTATATATTATTAGATGACTTGACTTCATTAGACAACAAAAAGAATATTGTATGTGTACTTAGAACCAAGTGATTTAACCCTGTATGGCTGTATACTAGGTCGAAGCTGGAACAAATTTTCGGGAAGGTTTAAAATCAAATTAAGTTTTAAAATTTCAATCACATAATTAGAATTTTTTCTAAAGGGGGCATTTTTGGCCCCCCAATATTTAAAAGCTTTCTAGATATATCTCTCAGTGATGGACAAGAGGGCGGTGAGGCACCGGACCTCTCTTAGAATAATTTTCTAAAATACGTTTCCAATTATTTTGTTATTTATTTACTTTAGTGTTTCTCGTGGTTTGAGTAAATAAAACTTGCCCTCCATTAGCACAGTATTACTACTATTACTACTATCACTACTATACCACTACTTCAATAAAAATAGGTGGAGAAGTGTACCTTAAGAAATTAAGTCACTTAGAAATAATGAATAATAATTTTTATGTAAATAAGATATTTGCTCTTTCGTTAAAAATGTATACTTTTACATTGTTAAATAAACTAATACAAAATTATGCTTATATTTTTATAATGCATCCCAAATTTATTCACAAAATTTTCTAGACATAGGTTTTTTGCTATTTTTATTTCAAAGCAAATTCTTGCTTAGTCTTTAAAATCTATAAAATATCAAAACACAGTTTATAATAAAATTAATATATTATTATATAATTAAATGCACTTATCAAAAATTTAATAAGCTAGAATATGTATTTAAATTATTTAAAATTTAAATTTTCAAAAATAAAAATCTAATATCTTGTGTAAATAAAAATTCTACATTATATTTGTAATAAATAAAAATAAAAATACTTTTTTTGCAGTGCTTATAATTTAATATATGAATTTTGAAGTGATTTGGAGAACCAACATACTAATTAATTAAACTAATCTTTCGTTTGACATTTTAGCTCTCGTATAAATTTTAAGACGTATATTATAGACAAACTAATGTTTGTTTGCATGTAGCAATAAACAATGTTATTATAATTAATATTTTTACAAATTAGTAAGCTCTAGAAAAAACTATTCCAATAAACTTAAAAAATTTAAAAAATAACATTTACTGATTTTGATGTTATTTAATAAACATATTTGTATTATGGTTGGTAAAATTTTTATCATTGACTAACATTTCGTAATCATAACCATAAATTTTAGCTAAAGGCTCAAATAGTGAATAACTTAAAAAAATGTTCAAAATATTCACTAACATGCTATAAATACGATACTTATAGCTTTTAAAATACCATATTCAGTGAAATGATATTTAATTTTTTTATTTTAATTGTCTTTGCATTAAGGGGACCCCTTAGTTACGTGCCTGCGAAATTAACAGGCTTGAGCAGACGACACAAGATTACATACTAAACGATTGCGTTGCATATTATAATCTATTTCCAGTTTATGAACACTCAAGAAGGTTGATAATGTTGATAATTCCACTAATGTCAGATTATTTATTTTAGATTCTAAACGAAATGAAGAAGCTAGTGTTTTTACAATGATGTTTATTTTTTTTCTGAAAAAACTTTTTCGTGTGAAAATACTTGTCCAAAATCTCGATCAGCAATTTTTTGAAATCAGATTTGCCTTCAGTAGTACTTTAAAGAGGTAATTTTTGGATTTCTTAATTCTTTATTTATTTATTTTTTTTAAGAAAACTTCCCAAAATTAAAAAAAAAATATCCGGAAACAATTTTTTGATTAGATAGACAATAATAAGAAAAACATTTTAACACAAGAAAATTTTGCAAATGCGAAAAAAAAAATTTTGAACATTTTTCTAACACTTCTATTTGATAAAATTTTTTTTCTTTTTATATAAGGTAAAAAAAGTAAAGTGAAGTAAAGTATAGACGAGAAATTCGGACATACTTCGCTGCACGGATATTCTTTGCTCTTTGGGTCAGATACTCTTAGTGGTTGTGTTAAAAGTGACGACTATTATTGTTCTTTATATTATGACTTCCTTTGTTCTGAATTATCTTATTGAAGAAATTATTTATCGTTTCTTTAAAATTTTACACATCGACCAAGAGTATCAGATTCGAGGAGCGAAGAATATCCGTAGCGCGAATTATCTGGCTTTTGTTTTTATTAATATAATAATATATACATAATAATATAATATGCGAATATCAAAGATAATAATTTTCGATGCTCTTATTCTCCACACATCTCTAAGTTATTTAACTCAACAAATGTTTAATATCAAGTAAATATAATAAATAATAAATGACTCACATCATATCAGTTCGTTGATCCCATGCTAGAACTCTAACCACAGTCCAACTTTTAGTGATAACGTTGTTTTTTTTCTTTTGTTCTTTAGAGTTTGTATTGTTGTTGGTATTGTCTAATTCACCAAATGTCAATGGCGCTAATAACTTTTTTGTTATGTTAACAGCTACCACTTGAGCGAAATACTTCCCGACTAAGGACTGGGTCGACGGCCGACTTCGTAGCAACTGTGAATTTTGTTTTGGAATCGGTCGTCGGAGTCGCACTCCTCCTTCGTCATCTTGCATTTCATCATAGTCATATTCTTCGTCACGTATTGGTGCTACACTCACGTATCCCTGACCGTCTGCCGCAAACACTGGAGCACGAGGAGTCAATTCCTTGTCACCTGTCTCCCATCCTTTGCGGACTAATGAGGCTACATAGTATCCAGCAGCTAAAGTTGCATCTCCAACACCAGCAACACCCACATATCCATCATCACCGACGAAATTTTCATCTTCATCGTCATTGTTGCCAGTAGATTCGCCTGACCACCACGCTGTTTCTGAAAATGGTGAAACCATGTAGCTATCGTCGTTGACACTACCACCGGTCGACGCGACGCCACCCCCAGCCCCACCAAGTGTGGCATCTACCCATCCACCATATCTTCCTCTCACAGCTTCAAGACTATGACCGGGTTCGGCGTCACCAGCTCGTCGTCTGCGACTTTGATGACCGTTATGTTGATGTGTGTGCTGGTGCTGATGTTGGTGTTGTTGATGGTGATGATTTCGGACTTCTTTATGAGAAGATGACACGTTTTTTGCATTTGTCGAACCGTGAGCTATTTCTGTTGGTGATTTTTTTAAGCCTCCGCCATTTCGTCTGTACCGACGACGAGCGTGATCATTATTAAACGTTTCACTTGTTTGTTCTCCTCCTACACCGCTGTTACCTGCGCCAGATCCTACTGCGTTTATCACTTGCGTCTGTCACAATTATAATTTAATAATAAGTATCTACACTTCGATAACGTGATTAATGAAAATTCGATAATATTTTATACATACTTCCTGACACATCCACATTGGAGATTTGCAGAGTGTTGTTATACTTGTATTTTGTGCTCGGTTTAACCACACAACACATACTTCAGCGGCCGAAGAGCCTGATTTGTCATCGTTCATTTCGTGACTTCCTACTCCGCCATTAATACCTCCGTTGTTCACCCATTGAACTGCCGTGAAATAATAATCACTATCGGACGTGTAAAGAAAATATATTAAAACTTATTCTATAAAATAGATTATACTTAGGCTCACTCGGTATATAGGAATTTGGGCGGTGGTGTCAGAGTGCGTATTTTCGGTTGTATTTGTGGATTTTCGAGTTGATCAAGATTGACAATTATCGATAGAGTCACAATGGGGTTCGGTGTATTAGCCTGTAACCAGACATATTTTAGTTCAATAATTTTCAACTGACATCTGATGCTGATACATATTACACTAACACCTCGTTATGATACAAAAATTTGTTGAAAGAAGGGTTCAAAGATGTTTATCAATATATTAAATATTTAAATCAAGCGGTTAAATGAAACTAAAACAGAATTAAATTATAAATTCATTATTTTTATTTTAAATATTGAAAGAACTTGCTATACTACATTGCTACTTAATAATTAAAATTTGGTTAGTGTTAAACATTCTAAAAAACTTTTCAAATTGCATTAATGCATTAAAACGAGTATTTAAATATTTAAAAAAAAATGAAGTTAATTATTAATAGTGAAAGTTTCAAAAGTTTATAATTTTTCAACTTACTTTTGGATACCTAATTGTGTGGATATCTGGGTATAAATAATATTCAGATGTTTCATCCTCTTCTTTCGTGTCAGATTTAACCTCAGTTCTTACATTGCGCTTTATACGTCTGCGGCGTCGTTTTTTCTTCCGTGTTTGCTTTTGCTTTCGATTATGCGTTTTAATTTCTTTGTCATCGTTTTTATAATGTGACCGTCCACCTTTCATGTAAACTGAATACTTATATTCTCCTACCCGACGATCGTCAAAAGTCGCATACAACAGATACCGCCCGGAAGATGGCCATATAGCTGGTGACCTCTTTAATATTTCCACTATAATATTACGATAATATGAATATATTTTAATAACTGTTTTTGTTTTATTTATTTATTTGTATTTATCTTATCTTACTTTCATATAAATAATCAGCTACTCCGTTGCTTATTACCCCAATTGATGAAGGAATAGAACTGGATCCGGTCGTAGTAATTCTACGTACTGGACCATATGGCCAAGTTTTCCACAATAATTTAGAAGAAGAATTGTTATCTTCGTAATCGTCTTTATCGTTAACATATGAAGTTAAAGACGGAGTATGCGAATTATTAGTGTTATTCACACGAGAATCTGCTGTAATATTTATTTTTCCTACATCACTATCCATCATTGTCTCCGATACTTCCATTGACCATGGTATGTAAAATACATCATACCGATACACTGCAATCAATGCCATCGATCCTATGCTTTTATCAATCCCCGTTGAAATTGAGTGCCATTGTACATGCAAAAAATGTGGCTGTAGATGAGTGAAAGTAGTTTCGTTCCGATATCGATCATCTAAAATTATAGGTGTTAATTGCCTAAAAATAATAAATAAATTGAAGTTAATAATGATTGATAGTATTAGTATATTAAAAAATATATATTATAAAACTAACTCAGTGGATACTGTGTATACTGTATATCGAGCTTTTTTTGAGTACCTAAATATCTGTGAAATAATGAACAATTTTAAATATAGGAAAATTGAAATTTTTATAATAATGCGGTTACCTTCTTGGCGTCATGACCTATGAGAATATGATTGCGGTCAGGTGATAATTCAAACGATACCAATGAGCCTTTTAATTTCTAAAAATGAAAAAAAAAATTTCTTATTATTTTTATAAGTTCATAAGTGAAACACTTTTTAAACTGACTTGTAAAATTTTTTTAGACATTAACTGACGTGTATTTTGTATTGTACCACCTTCCATGATTTCCATGATAGCTAAATCACCAATACTTGTCACGTAAAATATCTCGTTACCCGATATCCATGTTCCGTTAAATAATTTCATGTTTGCAGAATCTGATAATATGTCCGATAAACGTAATGCCCTCATACCCCGACGCCGCCACCAAAGTTCGTCATTTGCCCTTTGGTTGTAAAAGTAATCTGAGCCAGTTCTGTCACTATTTTCCAAGTCTGAAGAGTCCAACAGCTCTTCTGGTTGAGGTGGAGTTAGTAAGACGACTGATGTGACAATCATTGCCAAAACAGCAACGATTACCATCAAAGCAATTAGTATACCTCGCCAGTTTCGCCGTTGTTGGGCTGAGCTCATGACAAGATCCTAAAAATGTAAAAAGTGTTAATAATTTCTATAGTTTGAAAATATATATTCCTCTTGGGAAAGATCTAAATTTTAAATCTCTACAATACGCATGATTAATAATAAAAGTTAAATTTAATAAGAAGAATTACAGCGCTTAAATTAAGATTGAACGTTGAGACGTGAATGAAAGGAGTAAAATTGTAGATTGATATTTGAGTGTTATTGAATTACATATATGTTTTCAGTTGGTAAAAATTTCATAACTCAAGTTATGTATTTTGACATTGCCAAACTACACTGCTTCACTAAAATATTCTATACGATGCCTCATAAGTTTACAATATTTTGAAAACTCTGTATAATTAGATTTTTCTTTTTTACCTATCGACTTTCCAGTTTTGAGTACATTAAAAAAAAGGGATAAACAAAAAATTAGTCACATATTCTAATTGTTTCGTATTTTTTTTTTTTTTTAAATATAATCTATTGTATTAGCCAATAGACGAACAGGAGTTTAATAAACGTTTATTTATTGAATTGTGCTGAATTAGGTACATGATTTTTGAGGCTGAACATATTCGATGCCAGCGATGATTTGTTATGCACCTACTCGCCACTAACAGCCGTGTCAAATCGACATGCAGTTGCTTACATTCGCGTGTAAAAATGGTAGATTATGTGCGTGTCGACCATACCAATAAAGCCAATTATTATAAAGTAATAGCGATTATGATGACCATATACACATGTTCAGGGGTGTATTGGTAAAAAATGTTTTGGGTATACGCTATTTTTACAATATAAATAACCCGAAAATTTTTTTTTCACTATGCTCAAAAACAAAAATACTACCGTGTAATATTAGTACACGGAATTTTTTTTTTTTTGTGTTTAATCGATAGACTGGAATGGGACCACTTTTGCAATACTTCACCCCGACTTCATATATTTTACTATTTACTAATAACTAATATATTTATATATACTCAACGCACATCACCAATTATTTCATTGATATATTATACCTTTTACAATATATTATATCTTCTATTAACACCAAATATATATTTTAATAATGCTACGGCTACTAACTTTTTTTAATTTCAAAAAACATTGCACAATTAATTTTGCCAATATGTAGCTAAAAACTCTCGTAAAATTATTAAAGAAAATTAAAAAAAAAAAAATAATTAAAAATGATATCTTTTATTATATTATATTAAAGTCGATAATATTAATTTTGAAATATATTGATTCCAGAGCATAAGAATACAAAAAATAGGCTAATATATTGTGAAAAACAATATAGATTTAGTTTTTAGCTATATTAATTATTATCAATTACTAATGATTCAATCATTATAATTATCTTTTTCGTCACAAATGTGTGTTTTTTTTTAGAACTTCGACATGTTTAATATTAATTTAATGAAAAAAAATTCGTACAAGAAAATACACAATAGTTAATAAAAATTTCAGCTGGTTATTGATTTTGTATTCCATAAAAAAAACTAACAATCTACTGATAACATTATATAGTACCTATTTATAAAGATTAAACTGATCTAAGTACACATTATTATGAATCTAATTTTATTCGACATTGACGAATTATTCAGTCCGGCGACTGTATTCGTCTCGATACTGGGTATTTTAGGCGATCTACTTTTTCGCCAAAATCGACCTTTCCGTTTACCGCCAGTATAATAATACATATAGATTTCCATTTTCTGCCACTGCGAATTTCAAGTTTTTAGATTTTGATAACCTATTACTATGGAAATATATCTAGAACAGTGGCGTATTTAGCTTTTTGGTGCCTGTAATTTATTAGTAGTCTCAACTCATTCCTACCCCCTTCCGATACAAAAATAATAGACCATTTAGGCAATAATTACAGTTTATATCGGCATAATGTGGTGAAATATGATATACTATTTTAGATTATGAACGAAGTGAAGAAGTTTACGTTTTTTTTACAATGATATTTATTTATTTTTTTAAATTTTTTCTCTTTTTGGAAACACTCTTTTGTGTAGAAATACTTGTCTAAAAGTTTTGATCAGTATCTCTATAGAACCGAAATTGCACCCAGATGGTATTTTAAAGAGGTCATTATCCCAATTTCTCAATACTTTTTCCAAAAACGGGGAAATATTGTCGAAAAATTGACAAAAAACGGCAAAAATATGTGCAATTACCGCAATTTTCGTAAAATTGAAATTACTTTTTGACATAACTTCTAAAATAATGCATCTAGAGACTTGAAATTTTCACCAGCCACTGAAAATAGTTACGAGAACATTTCATAAAAATTTCAAAAAGGTTTAATCAATTTTGAGTTAAGTACAGCATTTTGAAAATTTAGGAAATTTCTCATTTTTTGTTAGTTTTTATGTAATACAATTTTTGATTATTGCTATTAAGACTTGAAAATTTAATATGATCTAACTGACATTTATGTCTAATTGACTTTAAAAAATCTCAAAAATCGTTACTCAACTGTTTTTTTTTTAATTCCCGTTTGAAGTTAGAATTTCGACAAAATTCATTAGTTTTACCTAAAATATGCACTTTAACATACATATAAGAAAATTGGCCTAACCGATTGTTTTGAAATTTGGTGCCTAGATAGAGAATTTCATTTAAAATATCTTGGTGAAATAATATTTCTTACTGACGAATAATTAAGCATTTTACGAGGGTTTGATTGAAAAAAAAATTGGAGAAAATACAGACAGATATTAGGAGATCACATATCTATTGATTATAGATATGTGATTGCTGAAGGATGATAATGTTTTATTGCATCTTATTTATTTTTTGATGCTGAATACGATGGTGTGAATTAAAGTCCACGTGCAACAATAGTTTTCTAACTATTTTATTCTATTTTGAAAATTCAATACTTTCGGTTGTCATAATAAATACCTACTATTTCACCTACAAGGTCAAGTAATGTTTGTGGTGTAATGGTAACAGAACAGGCCTATAACGCGGCAGTACCGGGGTTCGATTGAAGTCCGGCATTCTGAATTATTCGCATTTTTTTTTCTTATATTATTAACTTCTTTCGTTCAGAATCGTTTTATTGAAGAAATAATTTATCATTTCTTTAACATTCAATACACCCGTCAAGAGAATCCCACTCGACGAGCGAAGTACACACTTTTTATTTTTTTTAAAATTTTTTTTGATGACTAGTCGATCCATTTCCTCCACAAAAAAGAAAAAAAAAATCAATTAGGTGCACATTAATATAGTAACATTAATGATAATTTGTTAATAAACAATTTTTTTATTTTATTTAGACGATAAAATTCATTACAAAATGCTGAATACTTATTGTTGTCAATTACAAATAATATTAAAAATAATCTTAGAATTAAAATATTTATAATTCAGAATCAACTATAAATAAAAACAAATTGACAAGATATTATATAGGTAAAATGATAAAATTAATGTTATTACTCATAGTAGTAGTAATAAAAAACTAGCTAAATTGATAGCCGTATTACACTAAAAAATAACAACGTTTCGTCACAAATATTTAAAATTTATTGTTATTAGTTTTTGTATATTTAGTCATTTTTATTTTTATTATATATTTAGATATTTTGTCCTTATTGTATGTATTCCTTTTTTGTTAACGAGTAGCGACCGATTAAAAATATTTGGCGACCCAATTTTGGGTCGCGACCTATAGGTTGGGAAACGCTGCTATAAGGAGTTACCAAAATCTAAGAATCTGAAATTCGTAGTAGCGGAAAACGGAAATCTATATTATTATACTGGCAGTGGCGGTAAACGAAAAAGTCGATTATAGCGGAAAACGATGACGCCCCCGTATTTTCATACCAGTTTGGCTATGATGAGCGGTGAGGAAGGGGTATATGGCAGTGCCTATTTTTTGTCATTTTTGGTATCACACTCTTTTTTGTGTATTGATGGGTAGGAAACTTTGTTGAGGGGAGTGTGAAATTATTATTATTATTATTTTTTTTTTGAACCATTTATCAATCATTCTAAACATTTTTATCAAATCCATAAATTTGTTAATTTTTTATTTTTTTGTTTTGATTTTTGATATTTGAAATCAAAGGTTCAGAGTTAAATACAAAATTAAAATCATGGTTATATTTAGAATATAAGTTATACACACAGGTAGTTGTATAGGTACTCTATCAAAATAATATTTAAAAAAATTATAATTTTGATTCATTTTTAATTAATGTAATACAAAGTTCGTAACAAATCAGTCATACGACACGCATACTCTATAATTTCATATTACACTCATTGAATTTTGTACTACGCACAGTGTGGTGTATTACACACAAAAATAGGCCCTGGTATATGGCAATAGTTTGTCGGATTAGTCATGAAAAAATATATCTATTTTGTCATAAGTTTAACAATATTTGACATAGCTATCTATTATTACTATTAATAGTTTAAGAAATTTTTTTCTATGTAAAAATGAAATTTTCAAAGAAAAATATATTTAACTGAAATAAATTATAATTATGACTGTAACTTATATAAAAATAATTTATTTACCCAGCTCAGTCGTATACCCACCGTATACCAATAAGATAATATTTTATTTTGCCTGTACGCATTTTGTTACAAATATTGTTATGGGTATATAGCGTATACCCCCGTATACCCTCCTATACACCCCTGCATATGTTTAAGATCCATAAGAATGCTGGAAAATTTGTAAAATGGCAAAAACTTTTACCAAGCAATTATTTTCACACTTCTCTTACAAAGAAAAAAAAAAAAGCGGAAATACTTCGCACGATGGGTGTACTTCGCACGACGGGTGGTATTCTCTTGACGGGCGTATTATATTTTAAAGAAACGATAAATCATTTCTTCAGTAAAACGATTCTGAACGAAGGAAGTTAATAATATA
>JAIPRM010003988.1:0-24256 GCA_025469315.1 Stegophylla sp. TES_Ste_2020 | reverse complement strand
ACCACTTAGGTGTGATTTTTGAACTACGTGGTTATTATTTGGTATAGTCTTTACTAGAGTAGTAGAGTATTTATATATATTTATGTGCGTGCTTACCATATCATTTGATAATTTGTTCTATAACATATAGGTAATTAATTACTAGGTATACAAATACAAAAAATTTTCATCGATGATATTTCGGAGGGGGTCCGGACCCCATGGACCCCTCCCCTGGCTACGTGCCTGACTCCAGAAACCATCCTATTATAAACACAGATAATACTGTAGGTAATTCAAAAAACCGTTATGTACACCGCACGGCCATGAAACATTAATACCAATCACGTCATATGCCTTTATTTATCGTATAATGGCGAACCTGCAGCGTTCATAACTCATCTTTACGAGTCTTATACGATTATTTATTCAATACTCTCGTCTCCGAGTTTTTTTTTTTTTTTTGCCCACACCTCACAATACTTACGCCGTCCGGGAAGTATTTTCGCATTAATCTACTTCTTTTACTCTATAATAGATTTTTTTCTGTCCATCTCGGCAGCCATTAGAATGATCGACTATCAGTGATTTATTCCATTAAACGAGTAGACAGGAACATTATGAACTGTAATTACATTAAAACTTTAAACTTTTATTTTGTTTTATGTATTATTTTCAATACGATTCTTTTATATAAATCACATTATGAGAAATAATTTTAATTAATTTCGATTTACCTAATTAATATAAGTGGATATTATTTCACTACGAAATAATAGAAAAACACCGGTACAATAAAAATTTTAAAAGCTTTATTGATTTTATGGAAAATTATTTATAAAAAACGAATCAACCGATGTTCACTTTAACACTGTTGAATATAAATTCGTTCAAGTATTTTGAATAAAATCACAGATCATTTAAATTATTAAATTCCTAAAATATTTTTCAAAATGAAAATCCAAAATAAATAAGAACATATTTCTAACAATAGGTAATAATAAAAGAAATTAAAAATTTTATTGAATTGACTGATACTCAATGTTAGATTATATTTTTAATTAAGTTATTGATAGATTCACATAATAATCAATGATAAAACATAATATGTTATTAAAATATACTGTTTTATCTAGTCGAAAGAGGTTTTGCGTCCATGTTCGTTAAGACGTATTTTTTAAAGCACTTATTTTAGACTCCTTTCTTCAAAAAGAATACGTTCAAGAATCGTTCTTTCTAAATACTGGTATAGTACTCGCCATAAAATTAAAATTTGTTTCCGCATGACATATAAGTTGTTATTGCTTATTCAATTTATTGGTATCGTAAGGTAACATATCAGTAGGCATTGATTACTCGTACGTCATATCTATCAATTTTAGTACTTTTAAATTATTTTAGTAAAATTCCAAAAAAGGAAATCACTGACTCAGTGCATCAAATCTCTAAATATACCACTGAGTTTTGGTATTTCATATTTATTCTGTTATTTAGAATTATGATTGAAATAAGAGAACAAAATGAAAACGAGCTTTATTTTAATTAGTTTGGTAATATAAGCTTCTCTACCAAAATCTCATGAGCCATACACCTAGTTTATAATATTTCAACTGGAATAATATTTTAATAAATAACGGAGATAAAGTCTTAGATCTGTTTTACTGTAAATTTATGATTTTATTTTACGAAATAACGTCGAGTCACTCCCTCGGCTTTCAAAATTCGTTTTTTAATTAAACGCATTTCTCATATTATATATCATACGAACGGTTTTAATGAAATTTACTGTCCATTTCAGTCGGAATGTGATTATTACTATAAGACCAATGGTTTTATTTTCCTGCACGTTTTGAAATTAAAACAATACTATATAGTAATAATATATTATAATTATTACGAACGGATATGTGTGTGCAAACTGTAATTATTTTAATCTGCGGATGAAAAATCACTGTAGGTATTATTTGAGATCAGTAAAATGTTCTAAATTCGCATTAATTACAATCAGTGACGAAAACATTTAAATATAATATTATTCTAATATTTAAAATATTTCATTTGCGAGCGTCGTATAAATTTTGAAAGTTATTATGAAGATTTAACGGTTTAGAATAGTCGAGGAAGACGACTATTAACTACGTCCTGCCATTTCGAGTTATCAAATATTCGCTACCCGTGCTCAATATAATATGCAAAAGTTAATCCAATTTTCCAACGATAATGCAATGCGATTTAAATATAAAAGACGGTGGTACGTGGGAGAATTCGTGCTTCATTCGTTCGCGCTGCGGATGATAATAATAAAATAAAGTCCGCCGAACGTGCTTGTCGATTAACACAGAAAAAAAATTAAAAAACTGGATATTCTTCGCACCGTGGGTATTCTTTGTTCCTTAGGTGGAATGCTCTTATAGTGAGTATATTGCATTTTAAAGAAATAATTAATCTTTTCTTCAATAAAACAATTTTGAGTGAAGCTTCAGTTTATATAAGAAAATATTACTTAAAAATATAAAGTTTATTTATATTATAAAAAAAAAAATTATTTTGCACTCAGCCAATTTTGTATTCCACTATCAACTGAGAACAGGAAAAAAAACATTTTTGTATGTAAAAAAATGTTTTCCATTTTACTGCCTAGCTAAAATTAAATTTTCGCAAAATTTGAATTAAAAATAAAAAAGATTTAAATACTTTAGGTTAAATTTTGGGTAGGTTTTCCAAAATTTTGGAAAAACTATTAAGAATTTAAAAAAATAATTTTCCGAAATGCCTAATTAGTGAGACAAATTCTGATTCAAAAAGTGACTGTTGGTCGAAACTTTTGGACAGGTATTTCTATACAAAAACGTGTATGCATAAAAAAATAAAAAATAAAAGTCATTGTAAAAACACTAACTTCATCGCTCCCCACAAAATCTAAAATTGCATTTATAAAAAAATCTCGTACGTTTGTGTTTCAAAACGACGACAGCGTTGACTAGAAAACAAAACTTATCGTATTTATTACTTTACAACGTTCACCCCTTCGACGCTACTGTCACATAATTAAATCGGAACGAAATATAATAATATGAACGTGTTGTGTACGAAAACAAGACACTGTCATAATTTACCCAAAGATAATCCTCGGCGATAATATTTGTGTTATAGATCGCACGCGTCTCACATGATTATTAAACTGAAATTTAATTTCCACCGACGAAATATAAGCGAAAACGTCACGACACCACCAAACGCGAGTGATACGCGTTTGTTAAACACCAAAATATAATACGATGTACTCGTACTGCCGTATGAAATACAAATATACACATACTATAACAGGGCGTCCCAGTACGATTTGACCATTGCAATAATTTTGATTCTATAAATAATTTTTAATTTTAATTTTATTTCTTCAAATATTATTACTATTATTATTATTTTATTTAGTATCCAAATTTACAAATTTCAAATGTATACTATAATATATATGTATATATATATATAATATATATTTCAAATGTATAAGTATGTATTTTTATTTTGTGAAATATACATTTGATGGAATACATTTACTGATTTACCCGATACTTCCACATTTCTTATAAGGAGCGGTTGAAATCATTTTGTTTTTGGCACGTCGAGCGCTACGACATAATCAACCGAAACGTTCTGTTCTGACCGTTTCTATTGGATTTTTTATCAAAATACAAACTTTGATCACTTTTTATTTTTATCCTTCTGTTAACATTATTTTGTATAGTAATTCTTGTCCAAAAGTTTCATTAACTATTTAGATGATCGAAAATCACATCTAGATTTTTATGAAATTTAATTTGATTTTTTTAGCCTAACTTCATAAATAATGGAGTTAGAAATTTGAAACATTCACCAACTACTAAAAATATACTTCATACAAATTTCAAAAATATTTGACCAATTTTAAGCCAAGTATAGAAATTTGAATATATTGGAAATTTATCGTTTTAGCTCAATGAATTATTATTCAGACGTGTTTTATTTGGATAAAATTGATTGTTTTCACGTAAACTATGAATTTTATTTTTAATCAAAAATAATTTAAATTATACATTCGAAAAAAATTAATAACTACTTAGTGGAATTCATGTGAATATAAGTGCATAAATTAAGGGGGTGTTAGAATATTCCTGAGATGCACTGATTGTTGCTGGTCATCAACCCTCATAAATAAATAGTAAATATGCCACTGCGAACGATTGAGATTCTATAATTTGACACATTTTACTATATGTGTATCCGCTTAACCGAATATGAATTTTTTGTATTTATTAAATTTATACAGAATAATCACAACGAAGCATAACATATTGAAGTAACTTCGATTGGAAATTTCCATAATTATAATATTACGGTTAATGTAAAAACAGTCATAGCTGATAATAATCGTATAGCAACTACTGCTGCATATTCGGAAATTGTTTTATTTCATTTTTTTTAAAACAGTCGGATGAATTACTAAAAATTATTATCATTATTATTATTACCATTCATCTTCCTTTTTTTTTCAATAAGTACAGTCGAACACGTAAATCTGCAATTGTTAATAAAACAATGAAGTGCATCCTTCTCGTTTTATTTTTAAATATAATTTTTATATTTATCATATAAGAATCACACTTTACACAACCACTGTAGTGTGACGACGTCAGCATTATATTTGTCAAAATGGGTCACGAGCGTAATTCTACGTGTATGACTAAATTCATAGGTTAGAACGTACACTTTTTTTTTCTCCCTTTGAACAATAATATTATCCGAATACTTTTTAATTTATCTCGTGCTCGTGTCGTATGTACGAATTCAGGTCAAAGAGCTTTCAACGCACGAGTCCTCTCCACGTATTAACTCGTTGTCCGTGCGCTCGGTTTGAACCGTATTATATTATCAAACATCAAAACCGTGCTGACGTTTGTTCCAACGAATCAGAAACTTTACGCTAACGTGTCTGAAATCACAACAATTATGGCTTTTAGCACAACAGATTGCTAAATACGTACTGCACAAACAGGGGTGGAAAAACAAAGTTTTTATTCCAGGGAGCCACAGAAGAAAAAAAATCTTGGGATATTTAAATAGAAGTTTAGAAGTGTCTTTATTTTTTTTTTTTTTAAATAAAAAATTATCATCATAATATGAGCTTAAAATCTACTAAACCTAATTTCTAATAACTTATAACGGCACTAAAAATCACAAAAATCCTTGATAATTTTTTATTTTTTTTTTTTTTTTTTTATGAATTAAAAATTTAATTTGTATAAACCCGATTTCTTCAAATAAAATATTATAAGACGCGTCTTATATTAACATCTTTGTTTAAATCATTTTATATATATATATATATATATATATATTTTTTTTTTTCATGAGAACTTTAAATTTAAAAACACTGCATATGATATGTATATGCGTATTTTCTCATGATAATGCGCATCAACTATATTAAACAAAAATATTACAAAGATTTCGTACTGGAAAATACTTCGAGCCAGCCGAATATGAAAACAGACGAATTGTGTACACGTGTCCGTGCGTAGAGAGCAAAATAATAAAATATAAAAAAAACACACACGCAGCCAAACGAATTTTACAACTTCTTTTGAAAACAGCGGTAAATGGTAAGTTCTGGTACGATTTATTCGTGACATTGCGCGGGCACAATGCTAACTGCGAAAAGCAAAAAAAAAATAACAACAAAATACAACCCCGGCCCGACAGTAGAGGTTACGAGCAATTTCCGGCGTTTCGTTTGCCAGGCGTTTCCGCATAGGCAATCGGGCTACACTAACGTGTAGGAGGTCGGACATCGAAAAAAACACCACTAAAAACGACAAAAATAATAGTAATAATAATAATAATAATAATAATAATAATAATAACGTATTACTAAGGGTGTGTAAAATTCCTAAAACGAATGGTCTCGTTTTAAACCTTTTTCCGCAAAACCTTTTTAAGTCATATGACATCACATATTTTTAGATTCTGAACGAAATGAAGAATCTAGTGTTTTTACAGTGATGTTTATTTATTTTTTCTGTATACATTTTTTCCTATAAATCTACTTGTCCAATAGTTTCGATCAGTAACTTTTTGAAACCGGATTAACATTATGTTATATTAATAACAAGATAAAATAAGATTATATTTTTATTATTAATTAAGACATAATAAGATATTAATGTTTTCGACAAAACTATTCGAATTAATATTCAATTATATTTTTACTTCAAAATGTTTCTTACAACCATAAAGGAAATCAACTGTCTTTTGAGTATTTAATAAACAGTATTTCATACTATCAAGTGTTATAACTCGATACTAATCGTTTCTTACGTTCAAATCTGAAGTCGAACAAAATAATAGGCAGAATGATTGAAAATACTTTCTAGTTCAATCAATTTGGTCGTATGTTGGTAAAGAGGTATTATTACATACTATTAACTCTAAATTACTAAATTTCCAAACACATCAGTGACCTAAACATTAATTAATAAGGCCCTGCCATTTTCATAACGCAAACTTGCAGTTGAAAACGCCGTTGAGTGATTACGCTAATTTTATGTTTCGAAAATATTGAAAAAAATTTTAATACTCATTTAGTAAGTACATATGAGCCGATGAAGTTTTAAATGAAAGATAACTATTGCTT
Organism: Stegophylla sp. TES_Ste_2020; assembly: GCA_025469315.1. NCBI lineage: Eukaryota > Metazoa > Arthropoda > Insecta > Hemiptera > Aphididae > Stegophylla > Stegophylla sp. TES_Ste_2020. Next base: position 17,604 of record JAIPRM010003988.1, on the reverse strand, counting down.
CTAAAATTATGATGATTTGTTAATTTAGACAGTCGTTGTAGCTGACGCGTCTAATATTTTATCTCGCGTGCAGTTGTTTTGAACTTTCAAGGATAACAGGGTTTCACCGTGATGATTAATTTCACAGTACATTTCCTATACATGATATACCCTCTTAATTAGGTATTTATATTAGGCTAGCAAAAAACTTCACGTAACACATTCTGTACACAGTTAATTGAATGCTCTTCGGGTTAATATATTAAACTTCCAAAAGTATAGCTTATGAGTTTACGGTAGATTTGGAAAAAAAATTAAATTAGTATTTCAGTATTCACAGTACCGAAGTATTCTATAACAATATAGAAATGTATATAATTAGTAGTTATGAATACATAATTTGTTTAAACGAAATTGTATTTTATACAATGTCTTATTAGTCTTTGTGTCGCAGAATATTCAATGAACAAGCTAATGGAAATTCTTACAATATCCAATTCCTATTATTCTGTTATATAGATTCACGTTTATTTACATTACTAATATTTATAGTCTGAAACAATAGCACATAAATAAATTTTACAATTTTAACATCTGTTCTCTTTTTAAAGATAATTCAATGTCATATTTTATATTATGGTTTATTTTTCTATAACCAAACGTCATGAATAATCATATAAAGGATAAAATATGTAAGTTATATGTTACCCTAATATTTTTTTATGTGCTATATAATCGTTTCAAACTTTGAATAAAACTGGTCATTTTTCACGTAAAATTAACGTTTTTTATTCAAACATTTAATGCTTAGCCCGCTTATTATATTTATATACAGTGAATTTGAAACCTATCTCAAGCGGAATCGTATGGAAATCATAAAAATTTCTGTTTTATACGGGTTCCCGAATAAGTAAAGAACCTAGAAGAAAAAATTTGTTGGGTCCAAAATAAATTTTCACATAGAACAGGATTCCATCTTATTAAGGGGCCGTTTAAGACAAGTCTCACTGTATGTAAATGTGTATTGTATATGTATATAAAAAGATTCGTCGCATGTTTATTTACGGGTAGTCAAATTTTAAAGTTGGCTTAGTGAATATACATTTTTTTTAAACATCCAAAGTTAGAATTTTGACCCGAATATCTATTAGTCCAAAAATGGCAAATTATCGATATATTGGTCTAATTTTATTAATATTTTTGTTAAATCAGTTAAGCCAATTTTTAATTTAATTTTATTGAAGAAATTATTTCTTGTTCACTTGGTAAACAAAGAATACCCATGGTGCGAATTATGTCCTACTTTTTTAGATATAGGTTGAAAACCTTTACAGCACTAAACAAAAAATAATAATAAATATTTACATTAAGAGCGATTACGAAAATATGTAAGCAAAATTTATATTTAAGAAAAGTATACGAAAAAAAGGTACTTATGAACATAATGCCAATGTTAAAAAAAAATTAAATGAATAACTGTAAGATGTACGTAATTCAAAAAGCTTGATATAAGACTATATTTTTATTAAAACATTGCGTAACATACATTAAAACATATTACATTATTTCCACAGAACCTCTGTACTGATTACTTAATTTTATTTTTGCACATTTTGTACCTTTTCTTTTCTTTGTGATTAATATTTTATTTTCATGTTCAATTTATTGTATATATATATATATATATATACCTGCGTTTATTTTTTAATTTATTATTTATGTGACCTACTATGTGAATTTTCGTTTTATAACTGTACACTGTACTCTTTACTACTAAAATAATAAATCAACGCGGAATTAAACTCAGGAATGTTAAATCTGTAATTTAGTGATTATGAAAATATACTTCTTCACTAAATCTATTATAACAAAAATAATTATTATTCTAGTCACAACACGTTGCGTAAACTGTGAAAATATTTTCCGTCAATAACAAGCGTGCCATCAAACGAACTGAACGGTAAACTTTAGTTTAAACAAACTCGGTAGGATGTCGCCATTGTAAATGTCCTGCAAATCAATACGGAAAATTTGGTTGTACACCAAGTGCATATTATTTATATCATATTAGATTACGTTGAAATGAACAATATAAAGTTTTTTGATCCAGTAAATATTTGAATTTAAATTCAATGTTATGCGCAATAAGTTTTATTGTGTTTACAACATTTGAAAAGGTTTTAGCCACTTAAGTGTTATATGCCTTTTCCCGATAATCGTCGGTTTACGGGTTTACAATTTCGTATCAACTTATTAAAGTACATATTATTATAATTCGGTACTTAATTTTCTATTGTATTTAATACTATACTTAAGATGTTTTATGCTTAAAAGACTAAAATCAAAGTTTTCAACAAAACTATTATATTTTTTTTACTATATACACTCTAAAATTATATGTTACATTTTAATACCTAGGTATAATGTTTTTATCCTGATGTCCCAGTTGAAGTTTAAACACTTTGAGCTACTAATTTTTTTTTTATATATATATATATATATAAACATTATGACACATCAGATTTTCTAAATCCAGATCCAGTATTTTATTATAATAGAAATAAACTTAAACCGATAATTTATTTTCAATTAAAATTCTTAATGACAAAAAAAAATACGTGAACGAATACGTGAATTCGTGATTGAAAAATGAATATTATATATAACCCGTTAATCTGAATGTTTTACGACTACTCGTTATAATATTGTAATTTTCGAAATAATACAACGTAATAAAAAGTGAACATTCTCTATTCGATGTTCGGTACACGAGCGTTATCTACCGACCAAAGTAGTAAAGTTTTACTGGCGACTAAAATGCGTATAAATGTTTATCCAAGTGCGTTTAATTAATCAAATTGAAACCATACCTTTATATTATATTTTTTCATCATCTCTGTAGTGAATACCTAAATATGATTACTTATTATTACAATATAAACATTTTAATTAAGTATAGCAATGATTACAAGTCCCAAAGAAATAAAATTGACTTAAAACAGTGTTTTTAAATTTGTTAAATTGTCAATTTTGGAGAACGAAACAATTAGATTATATTGAAAATTACCAAATTAACTTGGCTAATATATTTTTTCTACTGATAATTTATTATCTGTAGAATGTTTTAAAAGAAATCTGAAGTCTATTTGAACATTTTAAATGGTAGTTGGGTGGTACAAGAAATCACTTGTATTTTATTAAATAATAAGACGATAATAATAATTTATTGTATTAATAAATTTTAATATTAATAAATTATAAATAAATGTATTCATACGAATAGTATAATATATTATAATATTATGTAGACTTAAGATTTAGAATGTATCATACAACCAGCGAGTGGCATTAGATTTCAAATTAAAAATACATTCTTATTTCCTATTTCCCTGGTTTAATCAAAATATTATATTTGTTAAACAAATGTTGTATTCGATATTATAACATCAATATCGAGTAAATTTACTCTGTCCCCTGTGAGTTTCGAACATTTTAAATTGTTGAATACTGATTTAAAATAACGATATGCAGAACACGCAATTAAGCACATTTTTTAAATTTTTATCATAATATACTTTTTACTATACGTACTATCACGTACCCATCTTTTTACACTTGTAGATTCCCCTTTGTGCAACAATTTACTGTTAGGCTGAAAATTTTGCAATACAAAGTGAATAAAAACACTCCATTCATTATTATTAAGGACCTTCTCTAACATATAAAGAACCAATTTTATTAGTACAATAATAATAACAACCAAAAAACAGATATAGATTAAATTAACAATGTAAACAATAATCATTATTTTGTTTTATTATTAAATCAATAAATCTCAATAAACTACAAAAAATAGAAAAACCTTAATTACAGTTTTTTGTAATCACACACACACACACACACACACACACACACACATTATTGATTTATTATTTTCGATTTATCGCATAAGCAAAAAAATAAAAACAAAGTATTTTCAAACGAACTCGTCACTGTTTGCCTATCGAAATTCAAAAATAAAATCGCTTGAGTTTTTGCTTCGAATTAATTGTATTCGATATTATCATAAACCTAAACGTTTATATGCTCGATGCACTATAAATATGCGAATATATTACATAGTAAAATATTATGTTTATGCAATTTATGTATATACGTACATAAATACGGGACGAGGGGCAAAGAAAGGTATATAATAGGTAATGCAATTCGCCTTGGCACCGCTGCCACCGCCGTCACGACTTACTAATTTAACCATATCAATATTAAACAAAATCTCTCGGCTCACCGTGACACTAGGCAGTCCATCAAGTCTCCATTATCCGCTCGACGGATCAGCAATGCAACCTGATATGATAATAATAATAATATGAAATAAGTTATGTGTGTGTGCGTGAGCGTGCGTGTGTAATATACGACGTATATTGTATACCTGTTGGCTGTTATACACGTATAGTTACGAATATTATAGTTTTCGACACCACTCTGCCCGTCACCCCTTCACGTTTCGTCACTACAACATTGGAATTCACATGTTCTCGACATGAAGTAAAACCGTTTACGAGTATTCTACACAACTAACCGTTATATCATCTGGTATCCAGGCCAACTACTCGACTGTTTCATCGAACAAAAATTATTGTTCAAGAATTTACACGAATTAACCAGTCTGAAAATCTAAAATCTAATGACGTCCTGGGGAATAACGTTCCTAACGTGGCGTTACCGTTCACACATTGAATGAAAGATCCTGCGATTTATTTTCACAATCTAATATATACATATACGCGAATGTGTATTTTATATTAATTTATGATCGCAGATGAAAGAAAAACTCACGGTAAGTGTAAAAACTCAAAATCCGCCGAAATGAGTGCCATACTTCAATGCGCGGACAGAAACACAATAAATTTTTATAAAAGATATGACATTACACCGTGTCTCGACTCACGTGTCGTTGAAGAATAAAGAGAAAACACTCAAGTGATGTTAGATTAAAAAAATATATTGAAACACACACACACATATACACACGTTCACACACAATATATCAACCGATTGCGCTGTCAAAATACGACACACCCATCACATAATACTTTTATGAAAAAAAACTTTTAAGAGCAATAAAATAGCTTTGAAAATATCCTATAGAAAATACTTTACTTATCGGTTGAAAAGCAGACATGACTTAAGACTGATTGAAAATTCCTGAAAACCGAGAACTAAAATCATGAATGATAACTCATATATAACATTATATATATATATAAATATGGACTTCCTAGGACTCGCGGTAAACTGAAGATCGTAAAGGGTTGTTGCACGATATTTACCCAAATAAATATCGTGGTCTTAAAGTACTGTTTTTATACTGATTATTATTTAAAAGTAATTGTCTTGTTGTAATTAGCCTTATATTGGTATATATTTACAGTGAACGCATATTTTGAAAACCCATTGCATAAAATTATTTTTATATTTCGCATAATTATATTTCGTAGTTTATTATCGCCATACGTTTGTAAAATTTTGATATATTGTGTTTACGAAAGTTATTGTTACAGAAGAGAAGTGAAGCTCCCCACGGCTCTGTGAGCTTTTGAAAACTTTTGCTACCCTCCTCCATATTCGGTCCAACTTACACCACTGTGACGACTTATAATGTGCCAGCAGCACGAGACTGTAATTATAATTCAAGCTTCATTGAATCTTACTTTCAAACGTGAAAACGTATAACGGTTTTCCAATTTAAAATAATTGTACCATACCGTAATACAATAGTGTACCGAAAATCTTGAACTCCGATTCTAAACCCCTCTTGTAGTATTAAAATACTTTTGTTAAGTATTTGAATGAAAAATGTTCCAATTAAATTTCCAATTCACAAAATTTTTGGACCACTTTTACTGTCTACAAAACGTGCCAAAAGTATACAAAAAATAAGACACTTTGTTGTAAAACTATATATTGTGTATTTGCCAGATCACTCAGAATACAAAAATAAAATAATAATAATGGCAATATAAAAATATTTCTTGAATGCACCTCTTCCATAAAGAAAAAATCCTAACTGTGCCACCTCCTTAAAGTTTTAGTCGTTTTTACTACATAATAGAAATCACACTCCCAGTACAAAAAGACAGTAAGTAAAAAATAATAATAATGAATTTTGTGATACTGTTATTGCTGTATTTATAATTTTTTCCGAATTTTTCAATAATGATTTGATTTTAGTGAAAATAATATTTGTCAAAAGAGATTATTATACTATATTACACATATATTGTATTGTATTGTTATCTCAAACTTTAAAATGCATTTACGAACATTTACCTTTTTTGGCTTGAGGCCTTTTTGAACTGCGGGTGAGAAACCGTGGTTAATTTAATTTTTATTCTTACCTGATATGGTTGTGATTGTAATTAATGTATATAACAAGAATTTCAAATTGTCTGTAATTTATATAGCTTAAAAAAAAATCAACATCTCTACCCAACCACTCGTTACCTATTAACACGACCAATCATTCATTGCTCTATAGTCTATGCATTATTTGACAGGGCAATCACGGCACATTTTAAATATTACATCTATATAGTATGATACACGAATAATTCATTTTGAAATATCATCATGCACTTTGAACTAAGTGTTTATGTTGAAAAGTTTTTTTCATAATAATTCACATACCTGCATGGCGGCATGCGTCAGATTTGCAACGGAAAGTTTGATGCAATTTAAAGTAAAACTTCTTTCGCAAAACTACCAAGTAAACAAGTATAAAATTATTTATTCCTTGGTAAAAAAAAAAAAAAGCTAATGGAATTCAACTAAACGAATATGTAAATACGTATAGTATGTACCTATAGTTTTGTATCGACTATTTTTAATACACTCTTACGGATACTTAAATAGGTTTGAAAAGAAAACAAAAGAATGCTATTACATTAGTTATATAATGTTCTCTATACAATTAATATTAAGATAATGAAATTTTGAAATCATATTTATAATTATATATGTTTGGATATTAAATCGTATTAAAACATTTATTGGATTCACGTTCAAGTTAAAGCCCGAGTACAAATTTAATAGTTAGACTTTTCGAGACAAAAATATCTGTAAATAACCATCGCGTCATTTTTATATTCTCATAAACGTAATATTAAATTAATTTATTTTGTAAATTAACCAAACTTAATTTATTATTTATAATACGTTTCAAAATTACTTGTATCGGCCATGTATGCTCGCATGCATATATGCTATCAGCGCACTTTATCCTTAGGCCGACGTAAATGTAGCAAAAAGAAAAATCACAAATCACGGAAAAAATTACGAGAAAAGCGAAGAAAGAGTCGTATATTTATTATTTTCGAACGGATGAGAAATGCGATAATATTCACTGAAGTCAATGGTGCGTCGAATTCGGGTAACATCAGTCACAAAAGAAGAATAATATGGAAAAGAAAAATACGAGCGCACGAGTCCTGAAGCAATACGGAAATTTGGTTATATTTTAAGGAAGGAAATATTAAAAACTTAATTTTTCCTGTAGTGCGATTTTACATTTTTGTCGTAGTGATTTTCAGCAAAATTCGATTAAAATTTATTTATTTAATTAATTATTATAATTCAAACTCGGTTCTAACATAACACATCCGGTCTAACACCAACAATTGAAAAAAAAACCCTTTCTATCAATTTCAATATTTATACACTCTCCAGCTACAGTAACCTGCTGAGCCATGGAGTGTGTTAACTTAGGTTAAAACAATTTTAAAATAAAATAACATGATCATAAAATATTTGGTTATTAACATAAATTATGTGTAGGTATGTCGATTCTCGTTTGCAGCCAGAACTGTATTTAAACTTTTGCCGTCCATTGGCTTCACAATTTTTCCATCCTCTCCCTCCTTAAAACAACATATATATATATGTAAAAATAAAATTTTGAGTACTAAAACGAATAAAAAACGTATCCATATTTCTATTCCATAATGGATAAACTCTATTATATAATAATTAATAAGCAAAGCAGTATAATTTATTTACTTTTTATTGAAAACTTTTTGAAATAACTTTAACCCTTCACTACATGACATCTAAGATTTATCGTAAAAAATAACAAATTTAGTTTTGAAATTTTACTGGGATTTCAACAAAAACAATCAAAAATATTTTCTTTGAATGTCATATTATGAAACCAAATTTTGAAAATATATTTCGAAAATTTTGTAATGGTCAGTGAGATGACTTTTCTTGCATTAGTAGACCCAAAATATTAAGATAATAATAAAATTAAAAATTAATCTCTCATAAAAATAATAACATACCTAGTTAATCATGAAACAAAATTTAAGATTTTACTTTTGCTGAAATATAATAGTATCATAATAATTATTAAACTCTTTACTCTTTTGCATAACTACTTATTTATACTGAAATATGAACATCTTAAGAAATATAACTTTGACATTTAACTCTTATTTTTAATCTTATAATCATAAAAAATTCATGTTTATGGAACATTTTGAAACACTGCTTTATTTCTATAATATGTATAAACTACGAATTTCTCACAATGAGTAAATAATTTGTTAGTATACGGCTGCCGTTTGTGATTTAATGTATCGAGTTGAGCTTCAATATTTGGAATACGAGAAGTTGGATTCCTATTTTTATTTTTTCTAGTTGATTTTCTAGGGATTAATACATTTCTCTCGTGGTTTTTTATTATTTACAAAGACTGCATAACCTCTTTGAATTACGTAAAATTTAATTTATTTGCATGCGTTCTTTTACAAATAAGCCAAGGGTAGACAAGTGTCATATCTAGTAATTCATAGAAATATTTAATATACAGTGATTATTAGTTAAATGTCCACTGCCAACCAAAGCGTATTTTCTGTAGTAATCAAATGGTAGTAATAGTGAAAGATTTAGTATTTTTTACAAAAACTATGAAATTCAAAAATTGAAGAAAGTAAAAAAAAAAGTAGGTATTATGCTTAAAATCATATTTTGTAATTAAATGTAAATGAATAACAAAAATGTTGCTTTTATTCCTAAATACACACACACACACGCACACGAACGCACGCACGCACGCACGCACACACACACTCACACACATTTTGTGTAAAGTTTGTTGGTCTAATAAAAATTTACCGCCCTTTCAAAATATCACCGCTATGGCAATACGGCACTGTTGTTTCCTTCTAAATTTGACCCATTTGGCCAGTCACTTACCCGCTATTAAATGATAAGGGGAAGGCAAATCCCCAACCTCCCACACATCAAATGATGCCACTGTTTGCACTTAAACAGAAACGAAATAATCTAATTTTGTCGATTACATAAATCGGTGCCTTTTGAACAATTTAAAACACGTACAATAACCATAATGTATGTATATTATAATATATTACGTTATAATACATAGTAATTTATGGGTGAAGATTATTTAACTCTCATAAGTGCCCACACAATTACGGTTCTGACAAGAAAGATCAATGGATTATTAAAAATCACTCATAATGCATTATTAAACTTTTAAGTCACTACAGGATTTAATATTCATAATTAAGTTTTAGTAATTAATAATTTGCTCTTGAAATCAACTATGAAGTTTATGTAAATATGCTCTGACGCACCTTTGTTGACCCAAATCCATTAAATTAATTTACCGAAAAACAATATTATGCTATAAGACTTTCTTACTTCAATTTATTTATTTGCCTTAGGTACCTACTTGAGTTTGTGCAAAATAAATATTAATTTTTTTGTTTGTTATTCAATCAATTGATCTTATATTATTTAAGTGAATATTTACTCTAAATAATTAATTAATGATTTGTTCAGCGATTTGCTTGCGAATCGAAATAAAAGTAATTAACTTTTGATTGTTTGAACAATTACTACACTTTTGTAACAGGTATTACATTTTATTTAGAAGCATCGTAAAAAAAATCAAACATTCGAAACATGTGTTCATTAAAATTAATCTGATCTTAACACTAAATAAACACTTTAACTAAAAATCAATATGTTTCGAATTCGATATTTTTGTACGCTTATAAAATATAATAAACAGTTTTATAAAATTAAAAACGATAAAAAATTGTAAATTGATGTATATTTATTTACCGCGCAGTTAGCATGGCAAATGAGTTTACAACGTTACGAGTAGGACTGTGAATTAGTAGGAAAAATAATCTTAACACGGAATTTGAATCAAGTGACATTACATTTAATTTGCAAATTTATTTTGAATTTTTCGATGATTACTATTTTGAGGTAATTGTTTGCCTGTTTTCCTTTTTTTAGTTCATTTATCTTATTTTGTTTTCAAATTCTATCAATAAAAATCTTTACAAAAATATGTTTTTTATTACACAGGCTATATATCTCTTTCTGGGAACACTTTTTTACATAGGGATTCAGTCTAAGTTTGTATACAGAAATTTTTAGTTTAGAAATTAAAATTAGATGGTACTTTAAAGAGATATTTTTTTAATTTTTTTTACTCTTAATATTTTCTCCAAGAGTAAGGGAAAACTACCGAAAAATTCACAACAAAACGGTAAATACGTCGTAAAAACCATTCCATGAATTTTCAAAAAATTAATTTTAGTTTCTAAATATAACTTCAAAAATAAGGGAGTTAAAAATTTGAAACATTGATCAACTATTAAAAATTGGCTTTTGTATACTTCATAAATCTCTGAAAAACATTTGACCAATTTTGAGCTATATAGAACTTTGAAAATATTAAAAAATTTCTTATTTTTTGTACATTTTATTTAAACATACTTATAAGTATAGATGCTGCAAAAATAACAAAAATTTCTTTCAACTTTTTTATGGGCCATTTAAAATTAGAATATGTATAAAACTGATCATTTTCACTTTATTCTTAATCTAGTTGAAATTTTCTTTAACTAAAATATTCTTCGCATATTTTTCTATACGGATTATTGATTTTATGAAAAATGGTTCAATGAATAATTTCTTACAAGCCTTTGAAGTTAGAATTACGGCTTAAATGACGGTTATTCAAAATAATCATAGATTAATTTACCTTATTATAATGTAACATGATATACGGTATATACGTTATGGAATATTCGCTCAGAATCGTTTTAATGATGAAATTATTTATCGTTTCTTTAAAGTTCAAGACACCCACCAAGAGTATTCCACTCGAGCGCGACAAATACCCATGGTGTTTAGTTTGTTGACTTTTTTTTTTCGCTGATGATTTTTCCTGTAACGAAGCGCCACTGCAGTTGTAATACGTAGGGACGGAAAAATGCTAAGTCCGCCCTGGATCTACCCACTAACGACGGCACTTGTCATAACATTTATTACTAGTACTCGTGGTATATAGTATACATGTCAAAATTTCGATTACCGCTTTGAAAGTACCAAATTGAAATTCAAATTACGACCGTCTAAAATGATCAAAATATATAGTCATTCGTCATACGGATAACCAAGGTTATATAAAACATTAGTCTTTAAGAACACTTTGCACTCGTAACGAAAATATTGTTAGCGCGCTAAATATAAAAGAAAAGAAGCAACTCTAGTGACATTATAAAAATGTGCACAAAAACTTTTTTTTAAAAATTCATCATTTTCGACAACACGTTTTTAACTTTTCGACAATTGAATGATATTTTATACTTTCATAATAACTCTGTAAATAATAACCAAAAAATATTGAAAGAAAATTTCGGGAAAAACGTGTTTCCTATCCGTTTGTCACGTGCATGCACACTATTTACAAAACCACTCGCTACAAATCTTTTTCGACACGATATCGTTCTAAACCGAAATAACTTATTACTGTTAACGTCTCGTGTACTTTTTTTTATTAATTTCCTATTCTTTATTTTGATGTCATTTAAATGTATTATAACTATAACAAAACTATACACAAAGATTCATACGTATGGCACTAGCTGCGCTAGCATATCTTCTTATTATCAGTAATTATAAGTTATTAGTAATAAAATAATGATAAATGTTATCTTTGACCAGGTTTATAGCGACAAAATAACTATTAAAGTTATCTTTGTATTGTAACAAAGATAACTTACATTGTAACAAGATATTGTAATCTTGAAACGAATTAATTTTTTGTATTATTAATTTTTCATATTATCTTTAAAAATTTACAATTATTTAGGTTTCAGTTACCTACAAAAATAAAAATTAGTTCAAACAGCGTAGGTACCAAAAGTACCAACAACTATAAGTTAAACCAGTTTTTTCACCGTCGAAAGTATAACATTTTTTATTGACCGTTACGATTTCCAATTTTGGTTGATTATTATTTAATTGCTTATTTTAATATAGTTTAATTTCGTGAAAAAAAAATGGATATTTCTAAAGCAATTGCGCAATAAAACTAATTGACAGATTTAAATTTGAATATCGTAGTGCTTTACATAAATATGTCTATTTTTCATTATATTTTGATTTGTAAATTGCAGAAAATTAAAGTCGTGAAAACTTTTATTACAAAGTGCATATAAGCTGAGTTCAGGACTTAAAATTTAGTTTTTTTTTCTTCACATACAACCAAACAGTCCAAGTCCAATAATTGTAATGTGTGTCATGTAACAACGATTTTGAGAGTGAATTTTATAAGTACTAATTTTTGCTTATTTTAATGATTAATAAAAAAACACATTTAAAAGTTTTGTCTACTATTCTTGCTCTTATTGTATATATTTAACTTAGTTCTTTACGATGGCAAAGTAATGAAGTCTTTCAGTACATCGCTGATTTTGATAAACGAAATCGTTTCACCGGCACGATGTGATCAACAGAATAAATTTCTGATTTTATAACAATAAACATTATTTTTTTTTAACTACTTATTTTAAATTCGTTTTTGACATTTTTAGACAGTTCAACGGAATAAATTTCTCATCCCATAAAAAAAAGATAATCTTGTGTTAATTCTATTTGTAGTTTTATAAAAATTACTCAGAATAGAACCTAAATAACTAGTTTTTTATTAATATTTAAATAAAACTTCGACGTTTTTGAGGGGATACTTCATTTATTTTATTTTTTGAGACTTTTTTTTCATTATTTTAATGTTTTTTAAGGAATTATTTGTTTGTTTAAAGCCCCTAAATCATGTTTAAATATGAAATAAAATTACGTTTTACAAATACTTGTAAATATTACAAATATGCTATTTATATTCATAATTTTATATATCTATTTATTTGCAATTTAATATTCTGATTAATAAATATTTCGATAAAAAAATTAAATATCAAAAACCAGTTATTACTTAATTCGTGTTTAATGCTATTTCCCTGAAACTAGCGAAATTGAACTTGGAAATTATAAAACAGGTACACTGCAAAGGTATTTGACATCGGTGTGACATTTACTAATATTTATAGTTAGATGCTCAACACTGTTGTTTTGTTATATTTATTGATATATTCCTGTAAAGGTTGATAGTTTTAGCGAGACTTACCTGGTTGATACTACACTTAACCTTTTAAAAGGTGAAAATTCAATTATTAGTCCGACAAATATAAACAGAAACCCTTTTAATCGATCCTTCCGATAAACTACAATCTTTGTCTATGATAGTCAAGCCAGTGATAAATATAATATATTTTAGTATTTACATTATTATTACTATTAAGTAATAATTTATAAATATACAGAAATACGTGAGTAAAAATGTTAAATTTAAATTTTATTTAAGAATGAATTTTTTTTTTTTTTTTAAACGTCAACTCTAAAAACGATATCAAGATGCTCGAGAAATATGGGCGCGAAAACATTTTAAGACTTAAGAAATATTTTCTAAATTTAGTAACCTCGAGATTTTATCTCTAGTCACGCACGTGTGGTGTTGAATATCATTTATATTTACACGAAATCAAAATTTACTTCCCCCGGTAATAGAAAGCGAAATTAAACGGCTGTCAATTAAAATAACGTTTATAAAAACGAAAACAAATAAATGCATATTGTGTGCAACGGTGTACGTGTTGCCACATCACGTCTCTATATAAAACATAAATTATCCGATTTCCCCGCTGTTCTCAGTCTCTATAATACACACACACACACACACACACACACACACACCGACGCACATCTCGGATATTCGTTTGACACATTTACACAATCAATTCCCATGTCTATTCAAATACCCCTGTGGTACCAAATTAAAGCGAGAATCGTGTTTCTCGTAGCCGCGACTGCTATAATGTCGGTGGTAGAACCGAATTGATATGTAATTTTGTTACACTCGAAACGCCACACCCTCGGTGTATACAAACACTGCGTGTCCGTATGTGCCCGCATGCTCGGGTGCGTGCGTCAATCGAATACATAATATGTATACAAAGTCCCATTTTTGTCTTTTTTTCCCCAACAGGATATTTTACTCGGTCGAAAATAACCACTCGTCACTGATACACAATTCATTTGCGGTGGCGAACGACGAAATTGCTGTTTTACTTTACCAGCTGAGTGAAAATTTCGAGATTTTTTTCCCTTAATTTCTTTTAGGCGAACAGTAACCGGGAAAAACGTGAATAAAAAAAAAGAAAAGTCTCACATAACATTACATTGACTGTTCCTATTAAAAGTCACGTTCAGTTGTGCTATATTAACAGTTCGTAATCAAATATAATTAAATTTTAAATTATTTATACCCTATAACGTATCAACACTTATCACTAACACGCTCTTACAATATTTCAAAAAAATTTTATATTTAATTTTGAAGTTTTTTTTTTTTACTTTTTCAACACACAAAATTATTTCCACATATACACATGTACTCGTGCATGATAAATAATATAATAAATAAATACATCCAGGGAAGAAGTATTCTGAGAGATAATAAACGTGATTAATCTTCTATGCAAATTATTGAATTCATTTCGTCATTGAAAAATGAATTGGATTATAATATTATACTTTCAGAAGTGTAAATCGATTCACAGAGACATGATAAAATGCGAAAAATAGCAGAAAAGCTAAATATTAAATCTATTATTGGGTCAGACGTTTCCTCAATTTTTCGGATAATTCTGCATTGCATTATACCAAAATAAAATAATTTAGTGGCTTTAAACCAAGCTTTAAACCAGCCAATAATTATTACTTCAAATGTCAATATTGAAATTAATTTTTAATTTATCAATAATATGTTATACAATACTAATTTCAAGAAATATTTAATCTCATCTGAATATTTATGTATACATTATATGAACTGATCAAATATTACATTAAACAACATAAAAGTGTTTTAAATAAGTATTTAAAAATATACAATTCTTGACAAATTAATTTAATTAAAAATGAATACGTATACCTAATCAATTAAATTTTTTTTTTATTATTATTATTGATTAAAATACATTATATTATTTAATTTTACAGAGCATATTTTCATTCGACTTCAGTAACATTAGTAATCGGGGGGAAAAAATCCCATGAAAAAAATCCCCAAAACATATTTGGATTTGTAAAATATCGTACAGCCGTTGCCAGAATACTGTTGTCTGGACTGCGACGACAGCGTAGTGGCTTTTATCCGTCTAATTGTATTTGTGTTGGTTTTACAACGATGCTTTTTTTTTTTTTTTTTTTTACTATTCTCTTGTTATAGAGGAAAAACTACTGAGAAGTTTACTAAAACCGATGAAATAAAAAAAATCTCAACTATTACTTTATTTCTAACATTTAATGAGACCATAATATATCAATTAGGTACCATTAAAAATAATATTATTTTTAAATAAAACTAATAGATACTAGTAGATTGCACATTTATTGGATAAGACAATATAAACAATTAATTAAAATTATAAAAAGAAAACATTGTTACTGTGAAAATGTATATTATTATAATTATTTTTTTTTTTACTGCGACTTTTTTTACCACGATTCAATGACGTGTCTATATGTAGTTATTACGTAGAAACAAATAATATTAATTTAGAGTGTAAGACCATGAAAAATACCACGAATAAAACTTACTTTTTTGTAGTTTATTTATCGACAGGGATTATAAAAGAGTATAACAATTTCTTTTATATTATTATTATTATTTTTATTTTTTTCTAAAAGCATTCGTCCGGAGAAACAATACTCGTAAGTACAATACCTAATTGAAAATAATCTACAAAAACATAATTGAAAACTCTGAGCCTCGATTCGACTTATTACGTTTCTTTTATTTTTTCACCAAACAATTTCAAAGAAGATATTTTACAAAATCAAACCAACCGAACAACAAAATAAATACGATATTTTCACTAAACCTGCCCGATATCAGTATTTAATCAGACACGCATTAAATTTCAGTAATTTATACGGTAAATAAATCTCCATCTGAATAAAACCCCAGTGGTTTTTTAATACTCAACATTTAAATATACGCACATCTGTACATATCCGCCAAATAAGCAAAAATATTCCAGTCACTACTTTTAAAACGTAATAAAGTAAATCGTTATTTATAAATATACTGTATTGTTTTGTTTTTTTTTTTTTTTTTTTTTTTTTTTCATTAAATACTATACAGAAAATTATGATTCTTTGTTTCACATTTTATTATTTTTTTATGAAATTAATTATAAATGATAATTAAATATTGGAAGAATATCGTAAAAATTAAGTTTCAGGCGTTTCAATTGATATCAAATTATTAAAAATCTGAAGAATCGGTATGATATCCTATCCCCATTTTGTCACGCCGACTGAAGTAGCATCGAATGTCAGGAGATCACTCCACTTGTGCGCAGCTGAAGTTTCAAACGCAAACGATTTCGTATCATTTTATTCCGTCTAAGAATTTAACCAATGCGGACTGAATCGAAATATCCCCACTGAACGAGAAAACTCGAGAAACAATGAGAATACCCTTTATAGTACACTGACCGAATATTGTAATGTTTATTTTCGAACCTAATTATTATCCGTCGCGTGAACGGAGTTTTACGTTTCCTACACAAAAGAAAACCCAATTGAAAAAAGCAATACACGACCGTGATAGGCGTTAGAATCAACAATCGTAAAACCAATTTATTGCACATCACTCCATTTTTTTTCCGCCTGCAATACTATGTACTGACATCATATATTTTATACTATGCTACGTTTTTACTGTTCTTTTATTGCTCTTATTTAATACTTAGACCGTTGATAGATTGAGAAATGGCTTCTCTAAGATTTATGATGACCGCTAAAGTTTGCGCCGATTTTTGGGTTCCCAAAGAGTATTTTAAAAACCAAAAATTTCGTATGAAAAATAAATTAACTGCTTAATTTTGTTTAAAATTTTTAAAATCATACGAACCGACTTACCTTATGAAATATAACTACCAATAATTCAAATAATTAAATAATTGAATCGAATTTGATACAAATTTTAGATTCTGAACAAAGTGAAGAAGCTAGTGTTTTTACAATGATGTTTATTTTTTTTTTTATTTTTTTTTTTCTGTTAACACTTTTTCGTATAGAAATACTTGTCCAAAAGTTTCGATCAATAACTTTTTGAAACCCGATTCGCCTCTAGATTGTACTTTAGAGAGGTCATTTTTTGAATTTCTC
>JAIPRM010003987.1:0-24266 GCA_025469315.1 Stegophylla sp. TES_Ste_2020 | reverse complement strand
ACCAATAAATTATATATACAAGATAATAATTATATTGTATAGTGCATATCTGATATACATTCGTTGACCAAATACCATATTTCTCTAATGCTTAAGAAAAATGACTATTATTTATTGGATTTCAGGTAAGGCAAATGGTAGGGCCACTGGTAGGGCCAGGCATTTTCAGGTAGGGCCATGGCCCTATCTGGCCCGACCCTGGCGCCGCCACTGATTGACTTTGTTATAGGTACTAATGCGATTATGACATTGTTTTTTTCGTGTTCGTTTTTCTGTGCTGTTCAGCTTCCTCCTGTGACAGTAATTAATAAGCTGAGGAGTTCTTAAAAAATATCAAGAACAGATTTTATAATTTAATTTGAAAGAAAACGGAATATAAGGTTCGGTATAAAACGGGCATCAAGAGATCAAGAGACACTTTGGAGGAAATAAGAAACTTCCATAACTACATATTAATGAAACTCATTACCTATGTTTAAAGTTTAGTGGGATTGATCGAATATTAACTTGCTTTAATTTAAAAATAGGGGTGTTGTACGGAACGTCAACAATTAAAATGCCGACAGATGAAATATCGATAGATTAATACAAATATTTGATTATCAAAACCACGTGTACAAGTTCCAGTACTTTTCATAATACAATTATATAATCGGATATAGCAGAATAAAATTTAAAAATTCAGATGAGCCTGACGAAATCTGGTCGAAACTGAAAACATAACACAGCTAAGCTAAAATTTAATTATTATAATATATTTAAGTAGTTACTGTGTTTAAAATATTAAATATGGAATTAATTTACAATATTAAAGGGTAAGTTCGAGTATTATAATTTTACTTTATACACAATAAATACTAGTAACATCAAAAATCGAACATTTCGATTTTTTGAAGTCCATTATGAATTCGAAATTCAAATAACTGAAGATTCCACATTTATAATTTTTAATTTTTAGTTTAATTTTAATTATTTTAATTAATGATTGTTTTTTGTTGTCGATTTGTCACAATACATTTTTAGTTTTTAATATTATCCACATTTTAATCTGTCAGCGTTTCAACAGGCTCCCAAAAATAATAATTGTATATCTATATACATTGTTTGTCACCAAGCTAAGGTTTGTATATTTAAAATTATAAAATTAAATGTACAAATATGAGAACCGTTTACAAAAATACTGATCGTGAGTAGCAAATTTCTCGTTTTGTCAACATTATGGATTGTAATATCAATTAAATTGTATTAATAAGTACTATTAACTATTCATTTGAATGATAATATAGATTATTGAAGTCAAGTTAAAGAGTGTATATAAATAAATTATAACATATAATTTAATATAAACTAAAATTTGTTTACAGTTTGTTAACTTAAAACAAAGAGCAAATTGGTTTTCAATATAAACAAAAGAAAAAATAATGTACGTATGAATTATATTATTCGACGACGAGGCGAGTTGCAGGGTTAGTAAATAATCACTTTTGGTGAAATAATATTCCTGTAACAGTTGTTATACATATATACGTGTAGGTTCTGTCGTAAGGAATATTACTTTTCACACAGATTTTCGATTAAAAAATGATCGAGACGAGTTTTTTTTTAATCATAATTTCGAATCGTACGGGTGCCTGATTTTAGATATTTTATAATTGTATTGCACAGCAATGAAGAGAGAGAGAGAGAGAGAGAGAGATACACTGTTCGCTGCCACTTTTACTGAGATATTTGATATTAAAGACCGATTTTATTATCCCCTTGCCGACGTCAAGAACACAAAAATCGATAACTTACGAAGACGGGAGAGGAAAATTAATTTCAACGAAATACCCGTCGTGGACGCGTCGGAAACATTAGAAATACCTCACGCTATTAACTTCTCGGATTTCAATAACATACCACTTGATTCTTTGACAAAAAAAAACATTGGGAAATGATGGATTATACTATTATTAATACCCATTGCTATACGCAAGATCTGTAATTACATCTCGATATTTACTGTTGATATTTTTACATCAGTGTAAATTACAACATTTTTTTTTTTCTTTTTAACGCCACTTAAATGGCTTTGAATCGAGTTCTCGATGCTTCGAAAAACGCAATTCTAGTAAAATTGATTCGACCACCAACTACCTATTTTTATTTTCCCACCGAATACGAAGTACATTAGCGTCAAGTGGGGCCCGAGTCTTTGATTATTATTTTCACTGTCATAAAAAAAAAAACACAACTTTTGTATTAACGACTGTATACTTATACACTAACCTTCCGACCTTCAATTCGAAGCAATACGAACATAAACCCAGTTTTAATATTATCACACAACAGTTTTCCTTATTGTGTCACGTACCTTCGTCCCACAGGTTGTAGCAGTAGATAAATTCAATGATACACTCACATTAATTTAATACTGAAATATATGTAAAAAAAAAACTCAATTCCAAAATATTTAAACAATAGAACATGAATTTACTTTTAAATGCGTACACTATACTTTGTTTGTCTCTTAAAGATCGAATTATATTTATAAATTGTTTTTGATCAAGATGTAGGCACTTAATTATTGTTTTTTGAATCTAACATTTTTAGTATTTTATCCCCAAGTGTTTCGCTGCTCGAGTGGAATACTCTTGGTGGATTTGTTGTATTTTAAATAAACGATAAATCATTTCTTCAATGAAATTTTTCTGAACAAATCAAAATCTTAACAAATATTAATCATTCAGAACACTAATTGTCAGTTCTATTTTGATTATGCTTAATTAATATAATAACAGAATAAACAATTTTGGCGTAAAAGTATTTTGATACTTGAAACTCTTAAACCTCATTAGACATTGACTCGACTTATTTCCACGAAAACGTAAACGCAAAAAAACCTATGTAATACACATAATATGAAAACAATAAATAGAGTATGTTTCGAAATACAACAAGTAAAATATAAATACATAACCAGTACCTATACAATAATTACTGACTCTACGAGTTTAATATGAGCAATATTATTCAGGTATTTAATAATGTAATAAAAGGTATAAAATGAATAGTGTAAACATTTTTTTTTTTTAGTACTAGTTGCACTGGTTTCCGATTTGACGTCAGACGAGCTCGAGATAAATAATTCTAGACGGGTTGTATTCTCCAATACACCATTGGTCTCGTGGTACATAATATTGACGGTGAGTGATCGCACACACGAATCTCTTATGTTGTTTGCATGTACCTAATTAAAAAACACGAAGCGGAATCGGACGGTGTCGGTCTTGGTAAATTCGCAAATGGTCTGTACGCATAATAATTATTATTATCATGCCCATATTATTATGATTTATACGCGTCGGAAGAATGATAAATGAAAAAAAATCACACAAGTGCTTTTAATTAAAACCGAACAGTTTGTGCGATGTATAATTTCAAAATCAATTTTACGTCACGCGTCCGCTCGCGAATACGAATCGTTGCCGTTTGCTGGTTACTAGGAGTGCAAATTATTATTAATCTCTGTCGAATGTCGCGTTCAATTCGGTTTCGTCTCGTACTGACACGTGTATTCATTGTCTGTTGTTTTTCTCCCGTCCCTCCCCCGCCATCACGCATTTAATTAAATTAAAAATTAATTTCGAGTGCCGTTCGAGAGGTTCGCAATCACGGTACGCACTCAATCACCTATTCGCGATGATCAACACGAAGTATCAGTGATGCAATTATAGAAATCAAGGAGCAGTATCGAGTTTTGACCCCCTATCAGTTTTTTGATAATAATTACACCGTGTATACACCTACTATAAATATGTATATTATAGTGTATAATATTTCTCAAGTTATTATGAGACATAATTTATTTTGAATTATTTTACTTACAACTTACTATGTAATTATTGCAGAACACTTTGACAACCGATTTCTGATGAAAATGACTGTCAAAGATACAAAAATAAATGTGTTTTTTTCTTTTTATTATTGTGGTCTGAATTTCTTCTGATAGTCATAATTCGAGGCCCAGAGAAATATTTTCTTAACATAACCTAAATATGATGCTAATTTTTGGTCTTAAAAAATTGAAAATATTCTTTAAAAATCGTAGTGAAATATGGAAATATATGCTTTTATACTAATATATTCTCTTAAATTTAAAATATTATCTGAATAATTATTTCGGCGCTGACTATAGATGGCAGAATTTTAAGTAATAAATTATGTTAATATTATTGTTCGAAAATTTTACAAACGTTTTAAGTATTTTTCATATTAATATCTAGTCTCCGTGACTTGTCGGCCGTCGTTTCCGTTAACAGTTTCATCAATTATAACCAACTAAGGAATTACTTCTATAAGCACTATTATATTTGTGTGCCACTGTAACATAAAATATCGAAAAATAAATAACAGTAAATCGATAAGTAATTTCTAATAGTTTTTAATATATGAAATATTCTTTTATTTTGAAATGTTCTCAAATATGCAAAAAAAACCATCAATTAATCACAGGAATGTCTAGAGATCTACTAAGAACAACATTTTTTTTTTTTATAATCGACTTTCATAAAATTTTTGAAAATTATAATTTTTTGAAACTCAGCTCCCTTTTACCCCCCCCCCCTCAAAAAAACAAAAAAAAAAAACAAACAAGTACCAAATTTCCGGATGTAGGGGTTAAAGATAAAAGATAAATCATATTACGTTTGTGTAATTTGCCTCGTTAAAAGACACGAATTTGACCTGCATAAAAACACTGTTATACGAAATCTCTCTGACTGACACGGTGCCTAGTTACACATCAATTTGTATCGAACACTTAATTAATTGACCTAACCGTGTGAAGTCATTAATGCATATTTTTTCGAATTATAAATTATTCATGTTTTTTAAAAAAATAAAAATATGAATGCAATAGCCAATATAGTCAAAATTGAATTTATTGTACCTATTTATTTATTTCGTATGGCTAACCTATTGTACCTATAACGTCTCGTAAAAAATGTAACACAACTGTCATCTTTTATATTCGTTCACGTGCCAAATCACGTTTATAAAGGTTGAATTCTTTGAAATTATTTAATTACGAAAAATTATAACTGTACACTATTTGCGGTTAATGAGGTAGACGTCTAAGTACGGAATTATTATAACAACGCGTTTGGTACAATATGTAACGACGAAAAGAGGATAGAGATTCCTATATAAATGCATGTATAATATGTTGTTTACTGGCCACCGGTCTCGCTTCACACGTCCAGGCACAGAGTAATTACTTAATAGAGTGTAATTATTATTATTATTATTATTATTTTTTTTTTTTTTGAGTATGAATGGATCAGTAATTGCACTAGAAAACCGATTTTGAGCGTGCCTAAATCGTTCAAAAACGTTCAGAGATTTCGTCGAAAACAAACATTTCTCACACTTTAAATTTTCTTCTTAGCCGACCGTCTAATACTATATATTTTTCAAAAACTACTGATAATCTGCAGCATATATATTAAATGTAATTAAAAAAAGTGTTATAAAATTCAAATTTTTTATTTTGTTTCCCGCATTATCGGTCCCTTGAAAATAATATAACTGGAAAGCGCGGAAGCGAATAATTTATTTCTATTTTCGCAGCCCTTTAGTAATAATTTAATGTGTATGTACTTACAAAACGTTATATTTAGTTCTATGCTTTATATTAAAAAATAAAGTGTGAACTTCGCTCGTCGGGTGGGATTCTCTTGACGGGTGTATTGAATTCTAAAGAAACGATAAATCATTTCTTCAATAAAACGATTCCGAACGAAGAAAGTTAATAATGTAAAAAACAAATGACTCTTCGGAATCTAAAATTTGAGGTAAAATGTCTTTGGATTTCGTTTTTTTTTTTTTTATGTACATTCGAAGCTGATTTTTGTTTGCAGAATTGGAAGACATCCTATACGGGTAACGCAAAAATTCGGGTCGTGTTGTCCTTGACTGTGTTCTTTATAATATTGGCACGGCAGATGAGTGCGAAAATAACGATTTATTGTTGTTGTTGTTTAAACGGTCGTCCGGATTAATTAGGACTCGGGGGCGCGCGCGCGCGCGCGTTCCATGAATTTCGTGACCTACGCGACGTGCCGTTCAACAACGGTATACGCCCGTTATTGTGTATAGATAGATAGATAGATGTACTCGCGCATAATACACGACCACGTGAAAAGATTTATGGGTACGGCTCTTCGCGGCCGGTCAGCATGCCGAACCCTTAAATTGTATCCAATTCCCAAGTACATAAATATGTTTTTATTAAAATTTCAAGTCTTAATGACCAGACAAGTAAAAGTTTATGAATCAATAAACTTTTTTAAACAACTACAAATGTTCAGTTGTTGGTGTATGTTTTAATTTTTTAGCTCCGTTGTTTTTGAAAAATAAAATAGAATTTATGAAAAATTTGATTATGACGTTTTTTTTTTTTACCGTTATTTGTGAATTTTTGGGTAGTCTACGCGGAAAAAGTATAGAGAATTTTGAAAAATGACTTCCTAAAAGTACCAACTCGATAACATTTCCGATCCATAGAAATAACTGATTGAAACTTTTGAACTAGTATTTCTACTCTAACTTGTGATTACATAATACATACGGTAAAAACCACACATATTTTTAAAACCAATAAATTCTCGGCTTCACTCAGAATATAAAATTAATATTTTCACCAGTTATCAAAAATATTTTAATACAGTTTTATTTGATTACATTCTCGAAAAAATTGACCATTTCGAACATAAATATTTAACATAGAATAGTGAAAAAATTGGTTTTATTTATATTTTTCTCACATTTCTAATTATTCTTGCTGTTATAAGCGGAAACGCATTAAAACCTTATTCATACAATTTATATATTACGATATTAAAAAACTACAAAACATTTTATCCATACCAAGTTCTTACAGGCAGGGCCGGATTTACATAAAAGAAGCCCCTAGGCTAATAAAAAATCAACGCCCCTACTTCATAGTACATTATTTATTCAATAAGAGCTGAGAGCCCCATTCCTTATTAATTTACCAATTTTATGACTATATAAAAATGTATAATGGATTAATTTAAAATTATTTTTAAAACAACCTAAAAAATTAAGTCTTAAATTTTTGTTGAGTAAGATAAGTATTCCAGTAGATGTTAAATTAAATTTGCAGATAGGAATTATATCTAGTATCTACAAAAAACAAAGAAGAAAGTAACCCCCCCCCCAAGACGTGGCGCCCCTTAGGCTATAGCCTAGGTAGCCTAGTCCTAAATCCGGCTTACAGGCATTTGAAGTAAGAATTTTGACGAATCTGGTTATTTTCAAATAAAATAGTGATTTCTACAATCATGTCTTTATGTAATTTTGATTTTAATCACACTCGATGTGTTTTTTATTATTACAGAAATTCAGTGCCTTTTAGTTTACTTTCAGATATTTTGAGTTTTATAATAGATTGTACACTTTGATTTTTATGATACACTTTGTGCCGCTAGGGTGTGCGAGAGCGCACGTTTATTATCCGTTCGAACACACGCAAAAAGACATAAAACACATTAAAATGTTAGTATATTAATAATATAAGTCCAACGCCATTTAATAATATGTTATAAATATTCTGTGTGAATTGTGTTGAAAACACGACGGAACTTAAAATTAGTTCAGTCGAGCAGCAATTAAACGTTAGTGATTAACCGACAAAATCGTTACAAACAAATGACGACCAGACATCATTGTATATTTTGTTTAATGGTTTAATTCGTTAATCGTTTTTATGTAATTATTGCACATTAATGTGATAGATACACAAATTATGCCGTGGTGTTTTTATTTTTTTCGTATTACTGTTTTACGATTGTTTAATGTTATTAATTTAATTTTATGTTATTAGTTAAACATTTTATTATATTGCTTAATGAACGGCAAGGGTAGGTAGTAGGTCAGATTTAAATTACATGTTTTCCCACCGAGTGTTAAGACTTTTTGGTTTTAATGCATGTTTTTAATGTGTCCCATATTTATTACGTGTTTACTGTGTTCACGTGTAACTAATATTATTTGATATAATTCTTCATTTGGAAACTTGTCGACGAGACAGCGACTAACTGATCCATACCTTATTCGAACCAAAGTAAATACATCTAGGGAGTGTATTTGTCTCTTCATTATTCTACAGGCTTACAGGCTCTCGCAGTTTTGTTAAAAATTTACAAAAGAATAAATAAAAAGTTAAAGAGAGTGTAAGTTGCATTTTTTATTTATAGTTAGTTCAAATTTTATAAAAATATAAAAATGGGGTGATTTTTTAAGCACTTTCACACCCCCCCCCCATTTTTGGCCATAAATATGTAGAAATTTGGATTTTTTTTTCGGAATGTTGAAGTTACAATAAAAATATGTTTACCATAACTCATTTTTCACATGTCACCCTGATGTAGGGCTGCCATTTATTTGAGATTAAAAATTGGGACATTAATTAATTTTAGAAACCAAATGAACCTTCAGTTTATACCATCTGAGGTGATACAATTTTTTTTTCAAATAGCAATACTGAATTTTATTCAGGTTATATTTGTGTGAATTTTGATGTTTTGCAATCACAATTCGAACGAGTAGGTTTTGAATTATCCAAATTTCAGTTTAAAAGAAGATAGTCTCTTGGATATATATTTAGCTACCTATGTAATACGTAATGAATAATTTTAAAAATACTCATGCGAATTTTGATTTAATTGCATTAAAATTCATAGAAAAATGACTCGAATAAAATTCCGGAGTTTAAATAAGGGATTTCTATTTGAAAAAAAGTTTAGATCTCCAAAGTATATTTATGAGGTTACATGAAAAAAGCGAGTTATGGAAAATATAGTTTCTATAGTAACTAAAAAAAAAAAAAAAAAAATCAAAGTTTTGCATTTTTACGGCCATAATAGGGGATAAGCAAGAAGCAAAGAAGAGATGTTAAGTTTTGGTGGAAAAAAATTTTACCACGAGAAAAAATATTTTTTCTAATCAGAATGGTTTTTCCTTTTCTTGGTTAATTATGGAATTTTAAAAACTGGCTTAGTAAAAGATGTATATGCATTTTTTTTTGATATCAAACTTAATAATTTTAAGTGAAATTGTCTTGAATAAACTAAAACTCCAACGTCTTAGAATCAAAGCATTGAAGAAATGATTTATCGTTTCTTTAAAATTCAATATGCCCACCAAGAAGCGGGGAATACCTACGGTGTGATATACATCCGTTTTTTTTTTTTATATGTTTTTTTCTGTGATCACTCTTTCTTACAGAAATGCTTATCTAAAAATTTCGGGTAGCAACTTTTTAAAACAGAGCTTACCCTTAAGTGGAACTTTAGAAAATTTTTCGTGATAACTCCGTACTATTTACGTGGCTTAAAGCAATAATTATTATATTAGTATTGTAAATTATTTTACGATTGCTTACGTTTTTCTTCTAATACGGACACGCGTGCGAGTACGTTTTTTCAAAATATAGACTGACGACTGACGGGAAGGAATTAGTAGGCCGTATCAGTCGATATAGCGGCTGCTGAATACATTACATAAATAATTAGGCGTGTATGGCCAAAGTGTTTACCCACCGCAGTATTTTGCTTACTTATACATACGTTCATATATATACACACTTTTGATTATTATTATTATTATTATTTTACGTTTCTAATTGGAGCGAGGCGAGATGGAATCTCATTAAATTACAAAAAGGCTTTTCTAATGTTCCATAATATTATTATTGTTGTTGTTGTTATTATGACCGCTTCTTCGTAACGTCGTTAATGTTAACTCTAATCATAGTGTTCCGACGAATTAAATTCCACGTGACGTACAACAAGTGCTACATCTCGCTCACAAACACACACACACACACACACACACACGCACGAGAGAGTGAAAATCAGAGAAAATATTTGAAAATAATGCGTACGGGTCACGGGTACTGTGGCTATTTTATATTTTGTCGTGGAAAAAAATCAATCTGAAAGTAAATTTATTTTTTGTGTAACGTATACTATTGCTTTTAGACCCGAGAAAAACCCCTTTGCACGAGCACTGCGGAGAACATTGTTTTAACGATTTATTTGAATTGTTTGAATCAGAAAATCCGATTACAAAACATTGAATAACACTAAGGGTTTTTTTTTTTCATTTTCTATAACCGGAACCAAAAGAAGTTTACAAAACTGGCTTTGAAAACTAAAACTGAAGAATGTGTACTGATATGAAAAATAAATTATGAAGACATATCAAACGAATGAGAAAACATTTTTATTGGAATTATTCAAAATTTGTATAGGCATTTTCAATTTGGTTTACAAACAATAAATTCGTAAATCTCAAAGTGAAAAAAATTATGTAATAAGGCCTATGGGTAATAAAGATATTTAAAAATAAATATATGTTTTGATCCGTAACTGATTAGAAAAGTTTTAAAAACCGGTTCAGTGAGTAAAATCATAAACTGTAGAATATATTTTGAATTTTACTAACCAAGGAACTTAAGTTTCAAAAATCAAATTTGGTATGAAATGTATTTAATTGATGGCATAAAATAAATGGGTCTTAACGTTTGTTAAGTATCAACATTATTAGATAGATCAAGTGTTTTTTTCTAAACTGATAATTTTCAAAAATCCTAAATCGAAAACAGACCGGACCAAGCCCCGATTTAAACGTTTTGTATTAGTGTTCGATACAACCACGTGAACATTACCGTTACGTTAATAATAAACGTCGAACGAACGGTACGATGTTCCGAAGGGTCATTATCGTGCGATTTCGGAAAGATGTTTACGTCTTACATACGTCAAGGTGCTGTTCTCCGTCGTGTAGTTGTCGAGCCCGTGATATTTTCGCATGGAAATGTGTTGCAAAACAGTTGTGGATACGTCGAATGAAAATAATTTGCCGGTCCACTGGATCCGAACTCTTAGAGTCTTTCGACAGAACGAGTTGAGTATTAAATTACCGGTTAATTATTTAAAACGTATCTATCCGTCAGTTTTAGATTTATATCGAAGCGAAACCAGACGCGATAATATCAGTTCTCGACACGTAACAAACATAATATACAGTATACACTATGAATATGATGACCAGATATGTACTTATTTTTGTAGGACAGTACTCTTTTTAGTTGCATTGTACTAGTGTCTTCAACAACATTGTTGAGTACATAAATTTGTACTTTTTTTGATAACACTGTGGATTAATATATATTATTTACAATTAAATCGTTCATAATTTATTTGGTTGTTTGTTTATATTTTATAGTTTGATCTAATGCATATTTTGTACAATCTGATATTTTTCTTCTTTGACATAAACCTAGTAGTTAAAATATTGTTGTATTTTTTACAGTTATTAATAAGAATAATTACTTAGGTACGTTTGTAAGTTAGATGCGATTATAATAGACAGAAGAGAAGTTTTAATTAAGATATTAATTAAAAATCAAATGAAATATTTAAACTTTCTCCCAGTCAGAACAATACATTATATATTATAAATAGCATTGTATTAAGGATCAAAATTTACCAAAAAATTTCTCACCCTTGACAAATTGACCACGTAAAAAAATTGCAATTAAAAATATTTTTTTAAATTTGGGAATTGTGGTAAATAGATAATATTTCTCACACAATGAAAAAACTTGTGTTGTCGGAGACAATTGATGAACATCATATAGATAATATGTATGTTAACACATTGGCCGATTCTCTCAAAAAAGGGTTTGAGAAAAAAAACTATATTTTAATGCGTACTTATTTTTATGTTTCTATATCTGGTCACCATAACTGTGCAGTATTATTCATTATATTTAGTATTTTATATTTGAAAAAAAAAAATTCCTATTTTCAATAGTAATCTGTAAGAAAAATATTTGATTTTATGACATAAATTAAAAATAAATAAATATATTTTTGTTTTTTTTTAATTTTCTAGGCATATTATCATAATGAGCTTTCTGTTGAGAAAAAACAATTAAGAATGAACGAAAAGTGAACAAGCATAGACAGCATTTACATGTTTTGGTCGTTGGTTAAATTAATTATTGTTTGTCTAAATAATATATAAGACATATCTAACTTATTTTTATTTAAGTTCCTATTTTCGGCAAAGCCTCTATAAAATATGTGCGCGAATTGTATATGAACATAAATCATTGTGCATAAGATAATATTGTTTCGGAAAACCCGAAAACCACCAGACTGATTGCTCTCCTTTCCTCCCTGTTCAAAATTTACGAACGACTCAGTCTCATCCTTCTACAAAAAGCACTAAACGACAAAATACGACCTGAACAATTTGGTTTCAGACCCAAAAACTTTACTACATTACTACTGATTAAACTTACTCACTGACTAAGCCAAAACCTAAACGACGACCTCCAAACTGCATCCGTGTTTCTTGGGGTAAAGAAAGCCTTTGACAGTGTTTAGTATGAGGGTCTTCTCTTTTCTTTTTTTTTTTTTAATCAAAACATTTCTTAAGTAGTAATCTATTACTTTTCGAATTGGCTAAAATTAACAAATTTTTTTTATCGTTTACATTAATAATTACGACACAAAAGACTAATTATAAACGAAATATGTCAATGTAACTTTTTAATTATTATAGCTTTAAATTTCAAAATATATCGAAATTGATCGTTTTCACGAACAATTAAATCGACAAGGTTAACGAATTGTTAAATACACAAGATTTTAAACTGATAATATAAAATGCACTAGTGACGCAACTTGACAATAAGAGGCCCGTGTGAAAATGTTTTAACGGGCCTCTTACTCTTAAATAGAAATAAATATAATAATCGTATTCTTTCATTATTAGTTATAATAATTAGAGTTCAGAAGCTAAAGAAGTTCACTTTAAAATAAATAAAATTACATCATTATGAGTAATCAAATAAGTGCTTAAAATGCATTAAAATATGAAAAAAAAAAAAACCCAATTAAAAACTGTGTCTTTATTGGTACACACACCAAAAATTCAAAAAAATTAAACATTTCTTTAAGAACTTCCAAGTTTTTCTTCTTATATAATAAAATACTAGGTAGTTTGACGATGCTGAACATATTTTTTTAAACTACTGAAAAAACTGCCAATACTAGTGACATGAGATGAAAACTTTATTTGGGGTTCCTGCAATTATTATACTTTGTTTTCCCCTAATGTTGTACACATAACACAAATAAGCCAATTTTCTTATATGTACATTAAAGTGCGTAATTTTAGGTAAAACTAACGAATTACGTCGAAATTCTAACTTCAAACGGGTAAAAAAAAAAGTTGACTAACGATTTTTGAGATTTTTTCAGATCAATTAGACATATATTATGTCAGTTAGATCATATTAAATTTTCAAGTCTTAGTGTCAAAAATTAAAAATTTTATTACATAAAAATTAACAAAAAATGAGAAATTTTCAAAATGCCGTACTTAACTTAAAATTGATCGAATCTTTTTGAAATTATTATTAAATATTCTCGTAACTATTTTTAATGGTTGGTGAAAATTTCAAGTCTCTAGCTGCATTATTTTAGAAGTTATGTTAAAAAGTAATTTTCAATTTTACGGCAATTGCATATTTTGCCGGTTTTTATAAATTTTTCGAGAGTTTTCCCCCGTTTTCGGTAAAAGTATTGAGCAATTGGAAAAATGACCTCTTTATTAAAGTACCATCTAGGTACGATTTCGGTTCTATAGAGATACTGGTCGAAAGTTTTGGACAAGTATTTCTATACGAAAAAGTATTTCCAGAAAGAGAAAAAAAATAAACATCATTGTAAAAACATTGAACACTTCGTTCAGAATCTAAAAAAAACGCTTACCACGGAGTGTGCGCCTAGTACGAACATAAATTAATCATCTCTAAGAATCAACGGACACACCTCTGGCGCGTAAAACAAACGATTACAAAAAAAAAAAAAAAATGTGTATACATACGTATTATGCTTCACCGCGAAACAATATCTCGAACGTTTCGGAACGTATTTCGTACACTACGCACACACGGCAGCAGCTCGGCCCCGTGGTAATTATTATTATTCTTAGGTACATTTCTTTTTTCGATAAATCGATGGTTTTTTTTTTTTAATTATCGTTTCTATGTGCGCTGCGTAGTATCGCACATGCGCACCAGAAGAATGATTGATGAACATCTGCACTAAGACAGACGCGCGATGATTACCGACGATTGTCGGTGAAAATTTATTCACGGAATCCCCCCCCCCACCCCCACAGCGGCTCCGTGAACGGCAGTCGAGTGGTCCTCGGAAAAACCCATTGCGACGCAGCATCTTAGTGTATAATATAATATGTAACTCGAGCCCGGGCCGCGCCTGAGGTGCTAATAATAATTAACAATAATTAGAGCCTGCGGGAGTCGAAGCGTTCCCAAATTTCTGTTTCCCCCTCGTTATTTTACACCCGTACAACGCGTGCAGCAGTGCAATTCATTCCGGCGTAGGAATTCGATTCTCTCGACGGCCGGTGCCTTAATGATAATTAATGGATTATTAGATTCTGAACGGAGCTAGTGTTTTTACAATGATGTTTATTTTTTTTCTATGTACAAATTATCGTATGGAAATACTTGTCCAATAGTATCGATCAGCAACTTTTTGAAACCGTATTTGCCTCTAGATGGTACTTTAGAGAGGTCATTTTTTGAATTTCTCAATTCTTCAATTTTTTTTTTTTTTTGGAAAAACTACCCAAAATTTGACAAAAACGACTCGGAAACCTTCAGTTTTTGATCCGAACTGTATGAAAATTTAAACATAGATAGAAAATAATATGAGAAAGATTTTGGCGCAAGAAAATTTTGGACATTTTTCTAACATTTTTTTTTCTCATTTTGTTCTTTATATTATTAACTTCTTTTATTCAAAATCGTCTTATTGAAGAAATGATTTATCGTTTCTTTAAAATTCAATACACCCGTCAAGAGAATCCCACCCGATGTGCGAAGAACACCCCGACGACCGAAGTACACACTCCTTTACTTTGTATGTTATTACGCTTAGTAACGCCGAAAGGGTCGAAAACTTTTACACCACTTTAGGCGTGTAAGGAAGTCTGGCAAGTTAACGCATTTTTTTTTTAAACTCTGTAAATGAGTTAAAATTTAAATTTTAAAAAAAGTTGAAGTTATTAACCTATGTTAATTTTTTTTAAAAAAAGTTGAAGTTTTTTTTTCCATTATACCAGGTTTTGAATCGTGGTTGTTGGTAAACGTCTTTACGACCTCTTATGTTACAGTATTGTCTAAGTCATTACTAGAGCTAGGGGGGACTTATAGGAGTTAGCATGTTTTTCAAAAATCATTCAAAATAATTTATATCAGTAATATAGAAACGCATTTCATAGAACCAGGAGTTATAAGCAATTCTCTTTAATTTGCTTATTTTGCATATTTAGCCATTTTCTCGATATAAGTGCATATTTCGGTTATGTTTGAGTTTTGTGCATATTTTTTTTAATATTTAATTTGAGTTTTCTTGGTATTGGAAAATTTTTTACTGAACACCTAAAGAGATTGAATATTATATTTTGATATTTTTATTTGTTTAAATGACATAACAATCGAGTTGTTCATTACCGTGATTCTATACTCGCACTACATAAGATGAATTCGATGGGCAACTATCATTTACTTTAACACTGTAGGATCGTTGAAATGTTGCAATGCGTGAAAGCTTATTAATTACGGCCGAAAAAAGTGGAATTATAGTCATGACCAAGGAAATATTGCCAAATTAATTAAATTGCCTGAAAACAATGAACACGAACATTATTTCCGGGACAATATCGTATATTGTATAATTTTGTTTGAAAATGTCGTTAATGACTATTCATTATTGACGTTCATTACTTAATTAAACGTAAAACTTAATATTATTGTATTTTTATCGATTTTTCCTTAATCAAGGTCGATAATAATTCCATTATGGCACAATATGACAATTTAAAAGACATAAAATAATCAGATAATTCCAATTCATGTCCGTTTTTATTAGAAAGTATTAAAAAAATACAGTGTTTAAGTGCGATAATTTTGAAGGTAAGACAATTCACTTTTAAAATGTAACCTGTTATTTAACATTTAATAATATATTTTTAAATAGTTAATTTATTTACTTAATATACGTTCGATTATGGAATAAATTATGAAAACTTGTTCGTTTCTTATAAATTTTAATAAACACGAGTCAATTCGAGTAGTAAAGTGAATCAATAATAACTTTATCGATTTTTTAAACACTGTAGCAATTTTACGAAATCATGAATTATTAATCGACAGACTGTTTCGATAAAAATTTGTATTGATTAATAATTCAAATATTTTGTCAATCGTGTTTCTCGTATTAAAATAATGCAAATCAAGGTTTTTGTCATAAAAAACAAATTTCTACCGACGCGTTCAATTCCAATAAATAAAAAATAAAACATTGAATTTAATCGAATATTCAACATTATAATCAGGTCAACGAGGATACGATACCTGTTTTATAGTGTCTATATATGAATATGGATTTTTAATCAATAGTCAAGGTTAAGTTCTTGTTTGGTAACGAAAAACTCGAATTCGATACGAGTATTGACAATGTGAGTCGTAAATGCTGAGTTTGAAAACACACTCTTATAGCTGACTGGGTTTTCCTCAAATATATTTTCTATGTTAATTTTTCCAGGGGTTGTTTGTTAAGGCAAATTTTAAAATTTTCAACTGAAATCTTTTTACCTAAATACCGTTTGGGTCAGCAAATTTCGTTTAATCGAGCGATATAGATAACAAACACTACTCGGCCTATGACCTTCAACAAAAACTCATAGCAATAGCGTAAAAAGCAAAATTTTCCGAATTTTGGTCCACATTTTTTACACGAAATGTGTTCAATGTCAATTTATAATAGTTGTTGCCTTATCTTAAAACTGCATCTCCCAACGAAAATTCCAATAGAGAAACTAATTGATCCGGTCTTTCAACGCTCATTTTAATACCGAATAAATAGAAACTTAAATTACAATCATAATTAGTTCCGTTAAGAAATACAGTATTATTTTTTAATAATATATATACGTATATTTTCTAAATATACGAATAACTAATAAAATCGATGTGACAAATACAAAATGTTTGATAATATGTTGAGCCATGTGAGATATTCTTAGGAGAGTGCAAGAGGTGAACGGTGTGCTTTAGAGCCAAATTTCAAGAAATGCTATTCTATAATAATATATATATATATATATATATTTATAAATATTTGTGTGCATTTCAC
The DNA here is from genome assembly GCA_025469315.1 of Stegophylla sp. TES_Ste_2020. Lineage (NCBI taxonomy): Eukaryota > Metazoa > Arthropoda > Insecta > Hemiptera > Aphididae > Stegophylla > Stegophylla sp. TES_Ste_2020. The sequence continues at coordinate 6,954 of JAIPRM010003987.1, read as the reverse complement.
ATGGGTAGAAATATTTATGTGCCTAGAAAATATGTTAATATTAACAAAAAAAAAAATCACCACGTATCTGAATACAAAATGTAGTTATATTGATTTAAAATACCGAATTTCTGAAATAAGAATTCTAAGACCAATGATGTAATAAATTTCGAAATTCGATCCAAGTTACAACCATGTAAGTATATATTATAAGCAAAATATTAATATTAAAAAATAAATTGCTTAAAACGAATCTTGGCAACGGATCATGATTTTGCTTTGCACAGTATTGTATTTCAGTATTTCAATGTCAATTATTATCAGTGCTAAATCTGTTCAAATGAATAGAAAATACATTTGCTCAAATTCTTACCTAAACGGTACATAGCTCTCCATAAAAGTTTGTTCAAATGGTTTATAAAAATAGTACAGATTCGTCTCGTAAACGGACTGATCCATCAGTCCTACCACTGAGTAATCCGATTATAGTTTATTACCTAACCTAACCTAACCTACCCCTGAATGGGGGTGAGGAATTTATTTCATAGAAAAATCTGGATGAACTTCACACCCAGGGTAATCTTTGCTTCTCACGTGGGACTTGATAGATGTATTACATTTCAAAAAAAACGATGAATAATTTCTTTAAAAGGAGTTTCGATTAATGCAAAACAAATATTGTACTTAAACGTTATAAAGTTTATTATTATTACAAAAAAAAAAATGTATATTTTTCACTCAGCTAGTTTTATATCCCACTATTAATTGAGAACAGGAAAAAATAATTATTAGTAAAACAAATTACTTATTGAAATTTTTTTCCACCAAAATGTTTTAAATTTTATGAACGTTTTGTATAGTTTTTCCCAAATTTTTGAAAAATTTCCTTTATAAAGCACTATTTAGAGACAAATTTTGATTTAGAAAGTTACTAATTGAAAGATTTGGACAAGTATTTCTATACAAAAAAGTGATCACAGAAAAAATAAAAAAAAAATAAACATAATTGTAAAAACACTATCTTCTTCGCTCCAGTCAAAATTAAATGTAAAACCGTATTATTTGTTTTACCTAATATGATTTATAGACTTATACTTTACAGAATTTACTTTATTGGTAAAAACGCATTAGTAGATTGTCTCTCTTTCTTTTAAACGTTGAAATAATTTATCCTTCTCTAGTGTTGACGTCTGCAAGGCCGTAACTGAAACCAAATTTCGAGGGATTGTTTCTAATATAATTATTAATTTATTGTTGAAAATTGTCTCCATTTTAAAAATGTCATTGGGGGAGGATTCAGGGTTCAGACTCCTGGACCTCGTCCTGGTTATACTATTTAACGTCTGTACGAGTGAAACTTCTTCTCCGTGTCGTCGTTAATTTTATTTTTATGAAATTCTTTATTGTTTTTCCGTCTGAATAATATCGTGAAACCATTATTATCGTGACAATATAATGTTAGACATTTTAATTTGAATTTCTAAATGCAAACTCGTAACGCGTGTCACGACGGTAAAGAGGTAGAGAGAGAGAGAAAGAAAGAAAGGAACACCACACCTGCACGCAGAACGATTTGCTAAATAATCGCACTGTCAAAGGTCCGAGTCGTGAGGACACCCGTTTAAACGAGACACAACGTCGTTTATTATAATATATTATGCTCGTCTTTAATAATAATATAAAATATTTTCATATTATTTGACGTGGTGTCGTATATTATGTCGTATATGATGGAATTTTTTAACGACACAACAATAGTTTCTCGTTTTTTCATTTTTTTTTTTTTTTTTCGTACACTCGTCGTTACTTATGAAGAATGCAAATAATATTATATTCTAATTATATGCAATACGTACACACGTATAAGACGTAGCGTCTGTCCGTTTATTATTATTATTATTATTATTACAATAAACGCAGCCTAAAACATAAATGGAGAAAAAAAGTTTCGCCGGTGACAATAGCGTTTGTTTTTTTGTCTGCTCTCGTGTGTGTGTGTGTGTGTCCGTAAAAAATATTTGAATTGACCGTACGCAAAGTGTAATGTTAACGGACCGTACCGTCTACCTGTTGTTACACTCACCAATACTCCACGAACTCTAAGATTTGCTGGTAGGCTTCATAGTTGTGTTATGCCGGAAATATTCAACAAAATGTTTTCTTTATTCTTATCTATCTGTATTTAAATTTTAATAAAGTTTTGAGAAAAAAAAATTGGGTTGTTTTTTACAAATTTTGAGTAGTTTTTCATAAAATTTGGAAAAACCAATATGAAATTAAAAAAAGTACTCATTTGAGAAGTACTCAAAAAGTCGACGGTCAAAATCTTTGTTTTAACATTAGCAATAAAGAATATATCATGTAGGTTATAAAATACGAGCCAAGTAATAATATTTTATAATAATATAATGTATGTTTAACAGTTGTAACATATTTGCGTTCAAATTCAAAATCATTAGACACTTACATGAATTAAGCAATATGACTTTTGGAATAGATAATAAATAACCAAATAATCTGTGTTGACTATTGTTGATGGGCGAAAATTTTAAAATTCTTGTCCAATTAGTTTTAGAGTTAAGGGAAATTAATTAAATCGATTCTATGAAAAACTCGTTTACAGGATATTTTGCCGTTCCACAAAATGCTTCGACAGTTTATTTATTTATTTTTTGATTAAAGTATTGAAAACAAATTTATGAATAACGATTCGTGTGATTTACGGTCTAAAAAAATTACTGTATGAAATTTTAGGACAATAAAAAAAATATATGTTTTGCTGTTTATTTATTATAATTAGACCCTTACCCAAACCCTCCCCGTAAACTACTCCACCGGAAGGCGCGGTGGCGTCGTCCGACTACAATGTAACACTCACATATTATTATTATTATTATTATTATTATTATTATATTATATCTGTACAATATTATTATCATAATGATATGAGTGTGAAACGAGATAATGAAACACGCGCGTCGGTTACCGCAAAACGGAATGGCCGCACGTATTATAATAATATTTATAATCACGTGGGATTCTCGGTTAGGCTGCATATTATTATATTATGATTTAAATAAGGACGACGTTTATCACGATTTTCACAGTAGGATTCTCTCCGAGATGATCGCATGTGATGATGCACGCAGAATCCACTCGTTATTACATTATACATATTATGTACTTGTGCAGTTCAATATGGTGAGTCTTCTCCCGACCGACGACGGCGACGGTGTTTTTAATTATTTTTATCACTATTTTTTTTTTTTTTGATATCGATTAAGCGTTCGGTAATTCTCTACCGGATTCCACTAACACACGCAACCATTACACGCTCGCTGGTTGCGCATTATACGCATTTGCATACACATAATACGAAATTATAATAATATCATATTAACTTCAGTCGGCGATGGGTTTTATGTTTCTGTCGAAAAAAAAGAAAAAAAACAGCTTTTTTGTCGGTTGTAGGCTAAAAACGGTGTTGAAATACTATTTGCCGCAGCTCCGGAAGCGAAAACGAGTTCCACTCTTTGACATATTAATTTTAAGACTTCTGTGAACTTTTTATTGCAACACTAAAACGTGTCGGTATAGGTGTTTGAAGTCTCTCGCATATTTATATTAACAAGTGCAATTTCGTTATTAACACGTTGGTGTTTTTTTTCACATGCTTGAAAAGTGTTTTTACTGACAATATTTTTTGTGGTTCGGAAATGCGACTCGTGAAGAACCTGACAAATGTTAATAAATTCCAATAAATTGTTTTCATTTTTTTCCCCCTGTAAAATGACTGAATTTTTTTTTCGACAGTTGGGTTACTTTTTGAACAGGTAAAAAAATTAAAAGTTTTAATAAATTGAAAAAAATATGAGTTGTTCGTTGAATTTACCTATACTCAATGACTTTTTTTTTTTTATCTGAAAATTTATGAATTTATTACACTCAAGTTTTGTTTTATGTAAATTGAAGCTTTACTCGGAATCTTTTTGTTTGATGAAGTATTTCTTTAAAATTTAAAACACTCACCAAGTTCCCCCATCCCTTCTTAAGGAGCGAAAATTACTTAATTTGTTATTTGAACAAGAAATTTAAAATACTTAACAAGTGGTCGCCAATACGCTTTAGTTACGTATATACTGAAATAAAAAACTCAAAATCAGTTTAATATTATTGTTATAACATGTTGAATAAAACATATTTACAAGTACGGAGCAAACATTTTGTTTTTTTAATTCCTCTATTTACTGGCATTCCGTTGTGTGTTTGACATAACAAAATATACTTTTACACTGTTCGTCTACTAAAAGAAAACTAGGCTGGTAAATCCATCAGTTCACACGCCATGAATGTTATGCCCGCACTGAAATAATTAAACACGTTACATAATAACCCTGTATCGTGTTATCGGAAAAAGAGATTTCTCTTAAAGTTTTTACTTCGATACTTAAGTCATTTTTATGTTATTTTTGTCACCGATTCGTCTTATAGTCGTAGGCACAGAGGTCTTATCTCGGCGTTCCCCCCCCCCCTAGGAAGGTAATTTCCCGACTTGGGGGCCATTTTAACTTCTTGGAGGGGAGGGAAGAGGCTTGTGTACATTTTAGATTCAGATCGAAGCGAAGAAACTAACGTTCTTATAGTAATGTTTATTTTTCATTCTTTTTTATGCGTACACATATTTGTATAGAAATTGTTGTCGGAAAACCAGTAACTTTTTGAAGCCGAAATTATTTATGGTACTTTAAAGAGGCCATTTTTCAAAATTCTCAATATTGTTTTCTCAAAATTTGGGACAACCATACCAAAATTTTACAAACAATTATCGAAATTATCTTTTTTTTTTAATTTAAACTTTATGAAAATTTGAACTTTGGTAGACAATAATATGAGAAATATTTTGTAGCAATTAAATTTTGAAAATGTGAATGGATTTTTTTTTTTTTTCATTTTTTATACTTTTCTTTATTTGATAAATTAAAATAAATTAAATTAAAATAAACTGAAGCAAAGTAAAGCAAAGATAAGTAAAGTATAAAAGAGATAGTCAAACATACTTCGCACTTCGGGTATTCTACGCTCCTCGGGCTACTCTCGGTGGGTATGTTGAAAATTACGACAATTATTGTTCTTTATATTATTAACTTCCTTTGTTCAGAATCATATTATTGAAGAAATAATTTATCGTTTCTTTGAAATACAACTCACTCACCAAGAAATGTAATATTTAGGGGAAAGAAGGTGAGATTTTTAAATTTCCAAAGAGAATCGTAGAATAAAATAGTTTGGGAAACACTGTAATAATTGTAGCCGGAAATGATGGCCATGCAAAAAGGGAATGTGACCCCCGGCTGTTGTCCGATGACGGTCTTCTCCTGTCAAACGACCGTTGAATTCGTTCGATTTTACAACCATCTGTGGGTGGTTTCACCTCGAAGTTCACGTGGGCTCCATAGCCACACGACTCACGACGTTCGTAACACGTCATAAGCGCGCTGACATCACGCAAAAACAGCCCTTTTTTACCTGCAGGTCCACGACGTTGAACTTTCCAGTGTTGTAATATTTTTAATTTTTCTTTTTTTTTTTCACAGACTTGTTTATTTTTTACATGTTGACATTTAATTTTAATCATGTATTTTCCTATTGATAACAACTACTGTTCAAATTCATAGATTTGCTGTTTATGTTTTGAAACATTTATTTTACACATTTTTTAAAACAGTTTGATAATGACATGAATAATATTTAAAATGTATGATATTATAAATTATAAGGAATTAATAATTATCGATCACTATACCATTGTGTTGTAATTTACATGCACAGTACACGAAAATATTATGTAATTTAAAGTGAAAAATGTATTAAAAAAAAAAAAATGTAAAACTCAAAATATAAACTTGAATAATAGTTATTAAATTGTTTACCTAATGGAGTCTATAGGGATGATGATAATTAGTTGTGGGGGTTGGTGACCAATAAAATTCTCGACGAGAGCGTTTGTAATGTTATGTAAAATATTATACTTAGCGTATCCACCGACACATCGACTACCAAGCTCGAGGGTCGTGGAACCAGAAACGACAAAAAATTTGCTTTGGCCCAAATAACGCGACAAAACCCGAACACGTCGGAAACAAAACGAGAACGTCGTAATATCATTATGTTACGCGGTGGAACAAGCGGTTTTGCGTTTTCGAGAGAAGCGACGTTATGTGTTATATGATTGACGAGATTCAGGAAGCACCGGCTCGGCGTGTGTTGCGGCAAAAGTTCACACGTGTTATGTTATCGAGTTTGTAACACGCACGGGATTGCGTCACGCTCAGATTTTTTTAACTGATTTACTTTGTTTTTTATTTTTATTTTTTTTTTTGTACCAAAACTCTTAAAACATTTTGCAGTCCATTTGCGTACCACTCACTGTTTTCATTGCGATTTACAGATGTCCTAAAAAATATATCTCAATCACATTATTTTCCTTTTTTAAAATTTTAAATGGTATTCTATGAATACATATACAATATGCGTGTATTATTAGGTCTGTGAAAGTAATATGAAAAATAAATTTAGCGAATTATGTATTTGACCTAATTACTCAACTCCTACGTGTAGTGCCAAAAGAGAGTCGATCAAAGATACGATTGTAGAGTTTTGAATTTTTTGCAATTAGCTCAAAATTAAAAAACTTTTTTGTATTAAAATTGTATCAAAAAAATGTTTTATTTGATTTATGAATAACAATGTGAAATAAAACTATTTCGTATTTATTAGGAATATTTTTTCTTAATTCTTGTACCATTTATTACATATTTATTATTTATTATATATTTTAAATTTTTATAAAATTTGGTTTTTTTTTAGATTCTGAACAAAGTGAAGAAGCTAGTGTTTTTACAATGATGTTTATTTATTTATTTTTTTTTCTTTTTTTTTTTATGTTAAAACTTTTTCGTATTGAAATACTTGTCC